>JBAMAW010002222.1:1200000-1502009 GCA_037043295.1 Amiota minor
AGGAGTTTCTGCACTTTTAAATGAAATACTGTGTTCGCTATGATATATCTCTCTTGTGGATTTAAATTGAAGTAATTATTTTCTTTGATTTCTGCCCAGTTCGGGTTACATGTTGCAGTTATAAATAGATGAGGTTTACCGTAATGTCTCACATAAGTCATGGCATCCTGTGATTTTTCATGTAATTATCGAGGGCCGCCAGTGAATGATGTAGGCAGTATCACTAATTGTCCAATTTGGTTGCTGTGCTCATTCGGCTTTAAAGCATCCTGAAGATGAAGCTAACCGCTCCGATTGTGTAATACAATATCTCGTTTATCAAATTGTTGATGTGTTCTTCAGCAGGTAGTTTATTTGCATGGATTACGATGTTAAAGTAAGGTGTGGCGCAACGCTCTCAATAGCAGTTTTGAAAGACTGTATGTAGCTATTTTGGGAATATAACAAATCTTGTAAAAGTCTAACCAAACTTTGATCCATTGGTTGTGCGACACTGTTACACATAGCAGATACTTGTGTTTCGGGATCTGATGTAAAATAGATCTGTAGAAATTTGTGATCGTCGCACCCATATGGTAGCAAGCTTCCTGCTAAATGATATACTTGGCCCAGAATTTTAAATGTAGGCATAAAACCTCGCTCGACAACCTGCGTACTCTTAAAAGATGACATTTGGAATGCGTTGTTGATGTGTTCTTCAGCAGGTAGTTTATTTGCATGGATTACGATGTTAAAGTAAGGTGTGGCGCAACGCTCTCAATAGCAGTTTTGAAAGACTGTATGTAGCTATTTTGGGAATATAACAAATCTTGTAAAAGTCTAACCAAACTTTGATCCATTGGTTGTGCGACACTGTTACACATAGCAGATACTTGTGTTTCGGGATCTGATGTAAAATAGATCTGTAGAAATTTGTGATCGTCGCACCCATGTGGATAATGATCATGATAATTATTATCATGATAAAAGAGTTTCGCGTCAGCGAAATAGTGTGGGATGGGAAATATTTGTAAAATACAATATTTCTATTCTTAACTTATCAGCGTATGTTGCGCATGTATGTTTTTGATTTAGGATGATCACCCATAAGAAGGAGACACAACCCCATGTACTGTAAATGAAATAATTCGACATCTTTAGGAAATACGACATACATTCGAAAAATAACTTTCTCTGCCCCACGTTGTCTGACAGTCCGCTTTTTTGCTTTACCATCCCACACGAAATGTTCTGGAATTTCAATATACAGAAATTAATTTGCAGAAGCACCGTTTGTATTCAATTCAAAGAATGCTAATAATTTGGTTCTTGGAGGATTAGCTACGGCCTGTACCACATTTCCGTCTCTAAAGTAAGTATTTTGCCTTCCGGACAGGTGGCAATCAAGCTAAACAGTTGTATGTGACTGATAATGCAATGGGAATTTAAATATCCTCCAAGCAGCCTCAGTGGAACCAACAAATCTACCATTTAAGAAATTTCAAATCTCATCTATCACGGTTTCATGCGGCCCAACATTCTCAACCCCAAATTCTAAAGTCACACAATCATACCCTTTATAAATATTCTTGCAAACCTATTTGACACTCTTAACATTTAAATGACAATTGAACTTAGCTAAAATATACGGATTGTATGGGACCTTAAATCTATTATCAGTGGTTCGCAACTTTTTTGGGAGAAGAACCATTTTGATTTTACTATTATTATTAGCAGTGACCACAAGGTTAAAAATAAACTTCAATCGAAACGTTTAATTAACATAATTAATCCTAATATTGAAAAATGACATTAATTTATTTTTCGAATCATATATTGTATAAGCTCCTACGTACAATGAATTCCCATTGTTTAACGTGCTCGCCTGTCTAAGAAGACTTAAGAACACGGTGCCAAGCACATGGATTGATAAACTTCGGTCAACGTTCCCTTGGATATATATCCGCAGGTACCAATTTAGAGTCATATTCATTTTGGTAAATATGGCTCCGTCCTAGGTAGGGAGCGACGCCCATCTTAAACCTCTATGCTCTATGATACTCCCACAAAGGTGCCGTACCCGCTGGCCAGGACGGAAACCAGTTCTGTGGGCTCCTGACCACCCGTGGTACCAGAAAGAACCTCTGGCCAGACTTCGTACCCGAAATCCAATTTATAGAGGATAGCCTGGATCACAAATTTTAAGTGAAAGACAATGTTCTCTCCAGGAGTTCTAGGCATCAAGACTTATAGAACCCCAAAAATTTCCCAGGGGGGAAGCTCCTACGTACAACTGGTTGGAAACACTGTATTACATATTCATATTCATAGTCGCTTTGATCTAGAGTTGTCATGATTTTATGAAGAAATTTTGTGTCTATCGCTCTCCTGCATAACGTTATTTGTTTGTTAGTGCAATGGTACGCAATCTTGTTTGGAGTAGGGACCACTTTGTTATTACTTTTACACTCACCATCACTTAACAAACAAAAACAAACGAAAGCGACCATCCCACTTCGAAAACGAACAAAACTTTTTATGCTTGGTCTGACAGTGGTTTTCAAAACACTTGGCACATAAAAATAGTATATTAAAAGTTAAAAACTGACAAAAATAAGTATGCAACTCTTAGCATTTGCCATTAAAAAAAAAAAACAAATTATTAAAATCGGCTTAGTATAGTCTGCGCTAGAAAAAAATGTTAAAAATTTGGTAAAAAAGTGCCTGCATCTCGACAACAGCGCCACCTACTGGGTCCAACTTAAGCATTAACCATCTTGGTGATCCCATAAGTACAACAAAAAAAAAAAAAAAAAAGAAGAAATAATAATAAATGATGAAAGTTGGTTAAGCCTTTTTCAATTGATGAGAGTTCGTACAGATTTCGACATTCATTTTTATATATAAAGAAGATTTCAATACTATCAACTCTATCATCATTTTCCAAAGTCAACAAAATATGAGGGAGATCATGTTTTTGAAATTCAATTGTGTAAATAATTGCATCAATTTTACCGAATATCTGTTTTTCAACTATCAAGTTGATCAGTTCATTCAATTTAATTTTGAAAACGCGAACAACTATACCAGGTCGAAAGTGACCCTTAGCCCCATTTAAGGTTTCGATAATTTCGTGCCAATTTGGCTTGGTTATGAATAAAGGTTTCCCCTTTCGCTGTACAATACACATAGCATCTAAGTAATTCTGAAACATTTTGCATGGAGAACCTATGAATGTGGAAGGCAAAATTACTTTGTGACCAACTCTAGAATCATTACCATTTGGATTTTGATTTATAAAATCACTTAAGTTATTATAAAGGTCAGCACGCAGAGCAGCCTAGTTTTGTTTAATGAAATGTAATCTGGTACTTTCAATTCAACGATCCATTGAAGAAATAATTTTTGGGAAGAATGCAGAAGACTAAAATCATCACGAATAGCAAGACGATAACTCTATATACAATATGGTATACTGTAATATAGTAACTTTGTTTCGAGGAATGAGAATTAGTAGTTGAGGCAGTGTTATGTGACATATTTACATGCCAACCGGTATCACCATTAGGAAACAACACAGGATATGAAAACGGATCTAATGAAGAGTCCAAAACAGAAACATTATGAAGTTCTCTCTCAAAAGGCGGTTCACCGTCATCGCTTTTAACAATAACTGCAACATTAGTCTGAATAGCACCTTTATATCGCAAAGATCACACTTTTTATTCACGTTAATCATCATACAAACATTAGCTGTTGTACTTTCAGGACGGTGACAATATTTACCCAGTGACCTGAAACAACGTACAAACATATTTACATGATCTAACTCATTAGCTAATTCATACATAATAGACACATTACATCCATTATTTGCTCTAGCATTCAGTCTGTGACGTACAGCAGTTTCAACGTCGTAAAAATAAAGCTGTGCATATGCCGGATCACTACCATAACGAGCGTTGTTTAATGACATTGTCATTTGAGTTCAAATCTTGAACTAACATAACAGGAATATGAGGGGTGGAAATGCAACTTTTCCCTTATGACAACACAAAGTAAAAGCGCTAGTGTTACGTAAAGAACATAATTTTAACTTGAAAATATTTTGCTGAGCAGAAATCAAAATAAATAAAGAAAATAAATGTCGCAAAAATTTTCGCAAACCAGTCACAAAACACTCGGTAAATATTAAGAATGTGGATTTTTTTTTTTTTTATATTCCCGATTGGATATGTACTATTGTTTACCAACATCTTATATCTTAAATATAAAAGTAAACACTAAGTACATTTTTAACGATAAGAGGGGAAAAGGCAGTGGACAATATCGAACATTTTAGATTGGTCTCTTGAATAATGGTCTGGATTACTGGGTGCCTTACGCCTCATTTTGAGAGCTATTTGCAGGCAGACCAACAACCGCAAGATGCCTCTCAGCGCCACCCGTAACCTAAGTTAGGTCAGATCGACTGGTCTGCTTCGTTTTAAGCGTCTACGTCTAGACAATTCGTGAGATGGAAGGTCTGTCATTTCTAGATTGGTATGTCGCTCTAATGTTTTGTGGTACCTCCTGCTAGCATTAATGATTTCCTCCTGAATCATAGTTATGCCGAGGTCTTTGTGAATTTCATAGTAAGATATAAACCAGTCCGCATTAACTATTGATCGAAGTATTTTCGATTGTTGACGCTGTATAATGTTAATGTTAGTTTTCTTGACTGTATCCCATAATTGCATGCCGTACGTCCATATAGGCTTAATTACACTATTGAATATTACTAATTTCCCATTGGTTGTCAACTTAGATCTACTGTTAAGCGGGTTAAATTTTAATATGAGTTGATCTCTCTTTTTTTGGATATGATGTTTCCACGTCAATTTACTATCAATATGCATGCCCAGGTACTTTGCCACATTGCTTAATAGAATGTCAGTACCTTTTATTTTTAATTGCCTTGGGTGATAAGCTGCCCGTGTTGTGTATATCACTTGCTTGGTTTTAGTTCATTCACTTTTATTTTCCATTTATCAAACCAAGTGCAAGCTTCGTCAAGAATATTCTGCATCTTAGTTGTTGCTACAACTAAATTTTTATGGTAGTACATTAGTACTGTATCGTCAGCGAAGGTAGCCACCATTGACGAGCTATCTCCTGAAGTTGGGATGTCTGATGTGTATAAAGTATACAACATAGGACCAAGCACGCTTCCTTGAGGGACTCTTGCTCTTATCTGTCTTAGCGTAGAAGATTCATCCTTACATTTTACGTAGAAATAGCGAGAGTCAAGGTAGCTTTTAATGATTTTAAATAGATCAGTTGGAAATACAGTCCTAATTTTACTAAGTAAGCCATAGTGCCAGACTTTGCCTTCGCTTTTTCTATGTCCATAAAAACACCAACACAGAACTTAATTTCATCAAGGTCCTTTAAAATTTTGTGAGTTTCTCTGTGGACTTGCTGAATTGTGGAGTGACTTTGTCTAAACCCGAATTGGTGGTCAGGTATGATTCTGTTCACGTCTAGTATTGGTTATATTCTGTCAAGTAGGAGACGTTCAAATACTTCAGAAAGTAAGGGCAATAGGCTGATTGGTCTGTACGATGACGCCTTGGTTGCATCTGTGCCCAATTTGAGTATGGCTATTATTTCAGCAACTTTCCATAAAGGTGGGTAGTGCTTTAGTCTTAATATCGCATTGAACAAATTCCTAATAAATACCATTGCCTTCGCAGGGAGCTCTTTGAGTAACTTTCCAGTTATTTGGTCATAACCTGGCGTTTTTCTCTGACTAGTGCGCTTTTCAATACAGTGCCTAACTTCATTGGTTGAAATCATTTTTGTACAGTATTGCGGAGATGGAGTCCAGTTGTACAAATTGGTGTTACTATTAGACTGATTGGTAGTAAAAGTCCTTTCATAATAGTCTGCCAGTAGTGAAGCTTTGTCATAGTTGGTTCTAGCCCATGTCCCATCCGATTTTAAAAGTGGCGGCTGGTGGAAAGTGCGATTTGTTAAGTGCTTAGCAGCTTTCCATAATGAGTAATTAGTGTCAGATGTCGGCGATAATGTTTTTGTATAATTTACAATTTGTTCATTTTTAAAATTCTTTAGACTGTTTTTCAAATCTTTGATTGCTTTGTTAATTTTAGCTTTGTCTTTTGGATCTCTCGTCCTTTGCCAGATCTTACGCAGTTTGTTTTTGTTCGCGACTTGGATTTTTATTGAGTGGGGGAATATATAGTTGTCCTCTTTTGGATTAAGATCTGGCGTTGCTCTATTAGCTGCTTCGTTTATAATGTCATTCAAGTATATCACTGACTTTTCAATATTGTCAGGTTCTCTAAGAGGTACGTTTATTGTGAAGCTATTGTCAATATATTCTCTGTACGCCTCCCAGTCAGTTCTGAAATTATACATTTTGCAGGCGGGTTGATCTTTTCTTATTGCGCAACTATATTCAACTTGTATTGGTGAATGATCGGAAGAAAGTTCAAGTCGGGAGTCAATTTTGAAATGTGTTATATTCATGTTTTTTAATACACAGAAGTCTATTATCAGGATGGTGGTTATATTCATCATGTTAGTCACCTGTTGAATCAAGTGCTTCATCATGATTTTAAGTTCAGCTGAATCGTCATTTGGCATAATGTTATTGTTATTTTGATGGGAGGAATTACTGTTCTCAGTTGAGATGACTTTAGATTTTTGGGTTGATCGGTTGATTGGCTGGGGTTGGGAAGTCGCAGCTGTAATTTGCGCGTAGCTTATACCATTCTCCACTTTACTGGACGTTATGGGCATTTGCTGAACTTTTGTGAGATCCTTCAATATTTTTGGTCAAAGGGCAGGAAACCGTTGGATTTTAAGGGTTTTGTATATTTCACAACCCTTGTAGTTGGCTGTATGAGCTCCACCATAGAGAGCACATTTGATTTTAGTAGTTGACTCCATACAGCAGTCGATTTGTTTTGTGCTTACCAGCACATTTGACGCATACAGGATCCCTGGTACAATAGTTTCGGGTGTGCTCGTATTTTTGGCATTTGGTGCATGGCACTATCATCCTCTTGTTGTGGGGGCCTCAAATTTAATTTTGGTATGTAGTAAAGACGTAACATTATAAATATTGTATTTTTATTGGTTGAGCTACTTTTAAGTTCAAGTGAGAACAAAGGAGGTGGTTTATTGGTTGTTCTTTGTTGGATATTATGTATGTTTATAAATTCATGGCCTAGTATTTTCAGTTCGCGTTTTATGTCGTCGTTGTCTGTTGATTGATGAAGGTGTCTCAACATATTGTAACTTTAAAACCTCGTTCATCTTTGGGCTTGAAAGTGTAATATTTCGTTTTCTTTGGTTTTTAGCAGTTCTATGATTTTTTTTATAATGTAGGGGCTCTGCCGGTTGGATACGAACTTCATCATTGGGCAATGTTTTGAGTACGTAGTTGTGATCTACTATTTCACACAGAGCATTGTTAAGAATGGAGATTTCTTCTACCCCCTGCACATAAATAGGTGGTGGCTTGTTAGCTTTTGGAGGTTGCTTGGAGCCATTGCCCGTCGACATCTAAAATGCCAAAATAATTGGAAGATGGTTTGCCAAGCCAGTAGTTAAGTATGGTCTTTCTTTTTTTTTTTTTTTTTGTTTAGGTTTATTTGTTCTTGACGTTCTATTTGGTTTGGGCTTTTTGTTAATGTTTGGTATTTGTTCAGTCAGTATGGCTGGTGATTGTGTTTTTCTGTTTCTTTTATTTGATGCTAACTGTTTTATTATTTGAGTTTTGTACTTCTGTGTTAATTGTTGGTGTAGGCGTAACTGTCGCAGCGTTGAGCAAAGAGGCGATCGAATCGTTGTTGTTGTTGTGGATATGAGTTCTGGTATTAGTTGTTGTTGCGGTAACTGCATACGATGACGCGATCGAAGCAGTTGTTGAGAAAACTGTTGTTGTTGATGCTACATGATGCTTTGTGTTATAGTTGTTGTAGTTGCTGATACAGTTGCAGCTTGGGTAGAGTACAGGGGCATTTGTGGGGATGGGCACTGGATGCTCCATGGTAAGGAGCACCTGGTGTTCGCGCTGTCAGAGCAAAGAGCAGGAGAACAAGAACTTGCACTGCGCTCAGGCGACTTGGTGGTTAAAAATGAGGATTCATTTTTGTTTTTGGGACAGGAAGAGACAAACGAGAAATATGCATTTCTTGTCGTCTTTATTGTTGAACTGTTTTTTTAATGAGCAAAGCTCATCTTAAGGATTTTGTTATAGGCTTCTATTGATTTCTTTGTATGTTTTAAATGTTACTTTACTAATGCAATGATTCGCATAGAAAAGGGAATTAAAAATTAAAACAACAAAAAATTCCAATCAATAGAAATAAGTAATAAAAAATTTTTCGATGCTGAGCTTAGGAGCGGAAGAAAGAAACACGTCTTCACTGATCGAATGCCAGCAATGGAATGAAGAGGAATGCCGATAATGCTGATTTTAGCACACAAAAACATTGACTTAGCGGCGTCAAAGCCTATAAAATTGTATAGATAAATAGTTGGAAATATAATTAAAAATAAAGGCAAGGAAATTATGCACAAAATTTAAATATGCAAAAACACGCGGGACATGTTAATAATGCCGATTTATAAGTAGTGCACAAAATCACTGACTGAACAGATCGACGAATCAACGTGGTAGAGTCCTCATGGAATACCTAGCCATGCTGAACATTGAACTCCTAAATGATGGTCAGCCAACATTCGAAGCTGGTTGTAGAAGTTCGGCCATAGATCTTATATTCGTGCATAGTTCAATTGCACCCCACACGACATGGAAAATTGGCAGATTCTACACCAACAGCGATCATCGTGCAATTGTAATCGAGGTGGCGTTACAGCCGAGTGGAAGGCAGTTATCCTTTGCGAAAGTTAAGGCTGGAGGGACCGACTTTTTGATAGGGACTGCTTTCTACAAATATGGGAAGATGGCATAAACGGTACCGATGGAGCAAATGGTATGGCAGAGAGCATTTCAAGGCGCATCTCTTCAGCATGTGTCGCCCCAATGCCCAGGAAAAGGCGGACGCCATTGCGTAAGGCAGCTTACTGGTGGAATGATGAGATCGATGATCTTAGGAGGCGCTGCAAGCAAGCTCGCAGAAAGGCGCTGCGTAGTAGAGCCCATCATAACTGGGAGCAGCAATGCGAGGCTTTTCGGGCGTTGCGGAATCAGCTAAGTAAAACCATACGGTCAAGCAAGGGAACGTGCTTCAGGGAGATAAGAGATAGCTGCGACATTGACCCCTGGGGCAAGGCCTACAAGGTGGTGATGAGTACGGTGAAGTGGCCAAAGTCTGCATAGCCATCAGATCCAGAGTTAATGGCTAACGTGGTTGCCACTCTCTTCCCTACTCGTGATCCAGTAGAGTACACCAACTCATTTACAGACATTGAGGAAGTGCCTGAGGTTACTACTGCGGAGCTCTTTAATGCGCTGAGTAAGCAAGGAGTTATAAAGCTCCAGGTCCTGACGGCATCCCTAACATCGCTCTGAAGGCTGCAATGGAAACGGATCCTGATATCTTCACGAGAGTGTACTCCATATGCCTTGCTGAAGGTATTTTTCCTTGTTCTGTTGCTAAATCCGCTTTGCATGCTTGACACCATGGGTAAAATACTAGAAAGTATCATTATCAAGCCCCTGCAGGACACAATGGAGACACGAAACGCTTTATCTGATGCAAAGTATGGTTTCCGCCATGGTAAATCGACTGTTGATGCTATCCAAGCAGTAACAGATATTGCGCTTAGAGTAACTAGTGGAGCTAGGTGGAAAGGTGGAAACAAGGAATACTGTATAATAGTAACCTTAGACGTTAAGAATGCCTTCAACGCGGCAAGCTGGCAACGTATCATGCAAGCCTTTCACAGTATTGCTACTCCAAGATACCTAATGCGGATAATTTCCAATTATTTCGCAGGTAGGGAGCTGCTGTACAATACTGACGATGGTGTGAAGTAATACGGAGTCACGTGTGGTGTTCCACAGGGCTCCGTCCTGGGCCCTACACTATGGAACGTGATGTACGACGGGATCCTGAGAGTGAGCTTACCTTCTAGAGCAACCCTGATTGGATTCGCTGATGATATCGCTCTTGTGGTCGTGGAAAAACTATAGAGCGAATACAAGTCCTGTTCAGTTTAGCTACAGCCAAAGTCCGGGGTGGCTTAATCAAGCTCACCTGGAGTTGACAGCCGAAAAAACGGAAGCGGTCCTCCTGTCCACACGGAAAGTACGAGAGTCTTTCTTGTTTCGTGTAGGGGATGTCTATATAACCTCCCAGCCTTCAGCCTTCGAGGTACCTGGGAGTGTTAATTGATGCTAGGCTGACCTTCAAGGACCACCTGGTCAACGTAAGCAATAAGACAGTTAAAGTTGTTGGAGCCTTATCCTGCATATTGGCAAACATAGGTGGGCCCCGAGGAAACAAGCGGAGGCTATTATTATATTAGGGTAATCGCCTCTATAATGCTTTACGCACCGCCAGTATTGGCTGACGCAACACGAAAAAGCTCATATATGGTGGGCACGAGTGCTTTAATCACTACCTGCACCATTTTAAGCATGAGGAGGGCCCCTTCTGTCCTGCCTGCGTTGGTATAGTCGAAGATGCCCAGCACGTTCCTTTCTGTTGCCCTCGATTTACTGTGGAGAGAGCACGCATTAAAGAGTGTTTTGGGCGAACCACCCGCAGTTGGAAATTTGGTGCGACATATGCGTCCATCTCCGAGAAATGGCAAACAGTGAAAACTGCTATGTTTGCCATAATGAGAACTCTTCGCACACTGGAACGTGACAGAGCCGCTGAACGATTGCGTGAGCAAAATAATCTTTTGACATTCGGTGTCTCGGACTGATTTTTTAGTTTGTTGACGTGTAAGAACGATCTACTGACAAACAGTACATGAGGAGACCCACAAAACTTGGGACAGACAGACTTTTGAGCAATGATGCTCCACCTTTTCCTTTCCGACGAAATATTAAAAAACAGTTCCAGGGGGATATTAGGACACGGAGGTAGTTTTTAGCGGGTTAATGTCCCGCATTCGGTTGTTAACCGGTGAGGCTTTCGATGCTTTTCTACCGATTTCAAAATTAAAAAAAAAAAACACACGCACTTATATCTGCTTTGAATATTTCATTCTTCTCTTGTTCCATCCTGCACTTCGTCACTTACACACGATGTTTGCCCATACACATACTCACACCTGCACCATAAATTATGTCAGCTTTGACAATTTCATTCAAATATTTTGTATAGTACTTTGTATAGCACGGGCGTGCGTACCCTCAAACCCGCACCAACCCAATGTGAATAAAAAACTTGAAATTTTCACAGAATTTCTATTGCCATCTCCCCAACAAATAATAAAATTTTTGGATATTACAATTACGAGGGTCAATAAACAAGTACTTAGCCTCACCGCCCGATGGCGCTGCTATTAGAATCGGGCAGTACATTCTTTTAGTAGCCTACTGTCAAAGTTTCAGTCACTTCCCTTTATTAGTTTTGTTTTGATAGCCTTTAGAAGCGAGCGTGTCGGTCAGTTTTACAAAAATGGTAAAAGAGCAATGTCGTTCGGTGATTCGTCTCTGGTGTGTTTGGCGCTGTTTAAGCGATGACACATGGATTCACTGGTACAATTTTTACTGCGTACGCCCTTGTTGTATACGACATCTCTGATGTGTATACAACGAAAATAAAACAACAGCAATACCATGGCTTTAGACAACCGTACACAAACCTCTCTATTCTCCCATTCAACATCATTGGAAAGAGGTTATCTTTAACACATTTTCTTACCTAAGCAACTAAATCAATTTTGATGAAATTGAGATTGTTCACATCTTACGAAGAATACCTTTCAATTGGTATTTTTTTTTTGTCAAAATCGGTTCAGTGGTGTAAGCAGGAAAGGATTAACAAATTCAATGATTGCCGATTAATTATACAGACTTAAGTATTATTTATTTTTATTAGTTTCTAATGATTGTTAAATTTAAAAAATGGGCCAACTACGACTCGTACACGGAGGGTTCCATACCAGATTGGTGTTTGTGTGGGAGGTACTCCCCCTACTGTTCCGATTTGACTGATTCCAACAAATGTATCGCGCATGTATCAGAAACTTATAGTGCCTAAATTTCAGTTCAATAGTCGAAAAAACAAAAAGTATTTCTAATAAGAACCTGAATTTTAATGGTGGATTTGTATGGGAGGTACCCCCTAGTTGGCCGATTTGGCTGATTCCAACAGATGTGCATCAACTATATCAAAAACCTATAGTTTCCAAATTTCAGTTCGATAGTCCAAAAACCAAAAAGTTTTTCGAATAAGAACCTGAATTTAAATGGTGGGTTTGTATGGGAGGTACCCCTCCTAGTTGGGCAAATTGGCTGATTCCAACAAATGCAGCGCGCATGTATCAGAAACTTATAGACCCTAAATTTCAATTCAATAAAAAAGTATTTCTAATAAGAACCTGAATTTTAATGGTGGATTTGCCTGGGAGGTACCCCTCCTAGTTGGCATGTATCAGAAACTTATAGTGCTTAAATTTCAGTTCAATAGTCGAAAAAAAAAAGTATTTCTAATAAGAACCTGAATTTTAATGGTGGATTTGTATGGGAGGTACCCCCGTAGTTGGCCGATTTGGCTGATTCCAACAGATGTGCATCAACTATATCAAAAACCTATAGTTTCTAAATTTCAGTTCGATAGAACAAAAAACAAAAAAGCTTTTCTAATAAGAACTTTAATGGGGGTTTGTATGGGAGGTACCCTCCCTTGTAATCCGATCAAACTGAAATTTTGACAATATAAGTAGGCTGATCTAAATTTCAAGATTGTACCGCATCGTATATCTGCCATACAGCCCAAAATGTTTCTTGTCTGGAGTCCCCTTTAAGTTTTTGAAAATGTTTTAGTTTTAGTATTTGTTGCTGATGCCCGGATAGAACTACACATTCTGTAAAAGTTTCAACTTTCTATATAGTACGGTTTATGAGATATGACCCGAGGACGAATGGACGGACAACGAGGTCTCTGCAATAGGGTTGTTCAGAACCCTAAAAAGAAAAAAGTCGGACTCGCACACTCGCGAAAGATTTCGTTCACTCGTACCATTTGTTTGAAGTGATGTAAAATTAATTTTTAATTTAACGTGAAAACGGTTTTAAAAAGGTTCCATAGCCATGTCAAAATCTGTGTTAAACCGAAACGCTTTCAGTGTCGCCACAAATTTAATGAAAGTCAATGAGAAATGTAAGCAAATTACATTTACATTGAATCGTTGAACGTGTTCTCCGGTAACTATGAACCTAATGTTTATGATATTATATTATGAATGTTAATCACTCCGCATCCAAATTTGTGGATGACTACTTAACTCTTCTAACAAAAATTATTTTTCGCACATATATGTATGTATTATGCAATAAGCATTTCTTTTATTCTTTATTGCAATTTGAAAAAGTAAATAAATTTCATTAATTGCAACAAATCAACAAACTTATAGAAGTATAGTATGTGTGCATGTATGTATGTATGGATGTATACAAGTAGTTTACATGTTGGCAGGTACGTATGTACGCAACAACAATATGAATAAGCGGAACGATCAATTATAAGTAGGATAGAATATTAAGTAATTATAGTAAGAGAATGTATATTGCGTATAGTTGTAGTTAATACGTACATATAACTTAAGAGAATTATTATTAAATACTATTATTATTTGGGTTGACGTAATCAATTTTTTTTTTTTTATTTGTTGTAACTTAAAAATACATATAACACGTAATTAACAATAAATTGTTATTTATCTATAAGTGATAAATTTCTTGAATCTAAGTGTATATCTAGCATAGTATAATAAGGTATATACTATATACATACGTATATGTGTGTGTAATTTTAAATGTCCCTCTTTATTTTTTCCATACCATGTAAAATTACATACGATACTTTAAGACTATCCAATAATAATATACAATTAGAGCACAAGATTATTTTTTTTGTCACTAAAATAATGAATGTTTTGTTTTGTGTTGCAATATATTTGTATGTATGTAGAGTATTTTTTGTAGATATAAATTGTTGATACAAAGTTATATTAAGATTATACTTAAATAGTTCCATATAATTTTGTGATGGTATACTGTCTGTTTTTAATTACCACTTTTTTTAGATTTAGTTGTTTAGACTTTTGCAATCAATATTTATTAGAAAATATATTTAACATTTTTAAAATGAATGCGTTTTTATTGTTTGTCCACTCTTATTTCGGATGATATTACCAATTGGACGAGTTGTTTATAAATCATGATAGCAGACTCCATACATTTCTTAAACTGTATCGTCTAGGAAATTGAGTAAATTGAGAAAATGATTACGATAATAATAACTTCTGTCAGACGAGGTTTTCTGATAAAAACGAACGGACGTGTAGAGACCATAATTCCTTATTTCTATAGTTAGTTAGTTTCTATATGAAAACCACTCATGTGAAAATGTATTATACAATCGTATAATGGAGACCCAGTGAAGCATTTTTTTTTTAATTTAATATAAAGTGCGAAAGCTTTTTGCACTCCTATGAACCACCTCAAACGGTTTTTGTCATTTTTTTAGGGTTCCGGGCCCAAAGGGTACCTCCCATAGAAACCCACCATTAAGACACTATAAGGTTTCGATATAGGTGCTATACATTTGTTGGAATCAGCCAAATCGGCCTACTAGGGGGGTACCTCCCATACAAACCCTTATCTGGTACGGATCCCTCCATGTACGAGTCTGCCTCGCACTGTTTCAAATTTTTTCAAATCACCTACTTATGCCCATTGCTTAGGCAAAAAGTGGACTTTGAGGAAAACCCTTCTTAGAACTTTAAATCTACCGTCAATACCATACTATTTTGTTTTTTAATGTTCCGTTACTTCTTATGAAAAAGATGTGCAATGTAGATAAGTGGCGTTGAGTAAACAGGTATTATGATTGAAAAACATATATATTGATAAATTTGACAAGAAGTTTAAGTGCCCATTGTTGGTTCCTGACGTATTTCCGATTTAAGTTTAACAAATTCCTTTGCAACTTCATCATTATTGCGTTGTGACAATATCCTCAGAATAGTCCAACCGGTTTCATCCATTTCGATTCGTCTTTGTAACGGTAACCAGCATGCAACGGAACCCTTAAATTTATACCATATGTAAAAAATGTACTTCATCACGACAAAATAATATTTATTACCTTTTCAGATATGTCTTTAAGTGGAATAACAGCAACGCCTACTAAGCGATCTTCACGTGCAAAGCAATAATCCTTAACACAAATATGTAATTCAAAGAAATCTAGTTGCTCCTCGTTGCCAATCGCGCTGTTTAAAGGAAATCAAAGTGAATCAAAAGATAATGGCATTCAGGTTCTATTGGGTTGTTCGGAAAGTAATTTCCCTTTTTTTCATGGTTACATACTTACGATTCTCTTTTAGTTAATAAATGTTTTATTGAATTATATATTGTCCATATCCAATACCATCTGATCTAAAGCATATGGTGCATATGGCATTATTTCCTATTCTAGCTTTAAGAACTTTTGGCGAGTTACAAAACTAGTTTTCTATTAATCAATTCTGGTCTTTTCTGTATAAGTTCATTCAATTTGTCTAGCTGTTGACAGTATACTTCGAGCTGGTCGCGTAAAAGTGCTTTGACTAGTTTTTTTGTTGCAGTTTTTAGCCTTTGTTTAGCAGTAGGAAATCTGTGCTCTTGCCATTCTCTTCTCAATCGTCGTTTAGAAGCAACAAGTTCTTCAATTTTCCTATTTGAGTAAGATTTCCTGCTGAACTTGTGAGCAACAATCGCAGACGTTGATACCTCAGAGTTGATCGCAGGTGCATTTTCTATGTGAGAACTTATATATTTTTTATATTGCAACCAATTAGATATACGGGTGATCCTCAACTATTGGAAAATCGAGTAAAACGATATCAACGGGTGTGTTATGGGTTGAAAGTTTATAATGACAGCTGATATGAGGTTTCTGGAAATATTTTTTGTGATACCAGAGTCGATGATATCGGGACTTTTTCTTAGATCCGCCGGCTAATATGTAGACCTACCCAGAGAAATGAAGTCAAGCTTGTTTTTACAATTTACAAGAGTGCTGTAAAGTTGCCGACCTTTTGGATTTATTAAACGAGAACCCCAATAAGTGTGTTTAGCATTGTAGTCACCTGCCGCCAAAAATTGTTCTCCAAGGCAATCAAAGAAATTTTGAAATACATCTGCAGATATTTAAAATCGTGGAGGACAATATACAGCAGATAACGTCAGTTTACCATGACACATTTGCATCCGAACCGAAGTTGCTTGTAAATAATTAGATGAGTTTGGCTCAAGAGTCTGGTGTTTAAGTCGCTTTCTTATAATAATGCATGTACCACCATGAGCCTTTCCATCCGGAGGATTAGTTGTATAAACTAAGTAGTCTGGTATAAAGAAGTTGTTTTTGCTAATAAAATGAGTCTCACAGACTAAAATCACATCTACATTGATACTTCATCAACTCTAGTTTGTGCTGTGAAACGCCATTTGCGTTCCAGTGAGTTATTTTTATATGAGCCATTATGGAGAATGTAACTTATCCAAAATTTTCATTTGGATTTTCACCATTAAGCTTGATTGATTCAGGGTCTGTAATAAATTCCCCAACATAGTTTCATTAGTACTTTGTGGTTGCAACACTGGCTCATTACACGCATTTTGAGTTGGGGTAGATTGTGAAATTAGTTCATTATGTTGAGACATTAGAGCCTTAGGCATCACAATCACGGCTAAAATGGGCGGAATTTTTTTGTGACTGCAAACGGTTCCTTAACTCCTTATATACAGGACAACCTCTATAATTGGCTGTATGATTGCCCCCACAGTTACTGCATTTTTTAAGATCAGGATTATCGCGACTAAATTTGCAGGTTGCGGTTTCATGCAAGTCAGTTAATTTTCCTGCTTTCTTTTTCTATATGTGATAGGGCACCAACCAAAAACTATTCCTTAGATTCAAGTGATCTTTTTGCGCACGCCTTGCCGATCAGTTTTCAAAATATTGTATATACAAGTATAATTATTTGCGTCTTAAGTGTGAAAATGGCTGTGAAGAAATACAATTAAGTCGTCTGTTACGAAAAACGAAATTACTTTCCGAATAACCCAATAGGATAAATACATACATGTATATAGATCTTAAATATACTCACAAGCTAAATGACTCATTATATTTGGGTGACCAGTTATTTGATTTGGATTTTGTGGCAAACTTGCGTTTCTTTTCTTGTAGATTTGGGCCAATCAAATTGATCTCGACAAAAGGACGAAACATACCTGATGGTATCTGCCATTTTAAATCGTTGGCAGCTACGACTAATAATGGGAAGAAATAAAAATTTGTCATTAAATACCTATCGTTATCACTCACCCTTTACATTGACTTTGTGTTCGCCTGTGCCAGGATGGGAAAACAAATCAATTTGCACTGAAATTTCGCCAACACTATCTTCTGCATTTTCGGGATCAGCTAGATTTGTAAGAAACATTTATATCTTTGGGAATTTATAAGAATACTTATTTTACTTACCCTCGTTTACCTGACTTGATATGAATGTCTTTATAAGAGTGTCTGTCATTTGGGTGTATAAACTAAGCGCATATCGTAGGCTTTGTAACTCTGGTGACTTTTCGAGGAAAGTCTTTTTTAAACCATTGCCACCAGCATGAAAGTACTGCTTAATTGTATCTAAGGCAACGTCTAGTACAGCACATTGTTTTGGTGATAAGTTTTTCTCAACCTCTTTGGAAATGTCCATAACACCGCTGAGAGCACTTTTTACATCTTGCTTTCCGGCCATATGGGATTTAAACAAACGTCCCATGTCCTCGATTTTAGCGTTAGATGCCAGATTTTTAGCGTTATCAGTTAAATGTTTGAACATCATCTGTATATTTTATTTAGTTTATGTCGGACTTCAAAAAGACAATATTTCTAATGCTTACAGTTTTGTCAGTCATCGGTGGTAGGACGATAGTTTTTTCCAAAATACGCATAACAATTTTCCACAGTTCTTTCAATAAGCGTTTTAAAACAGTCTTTTCACATGATTGCGCATAAAGTGTTAAAGAGCCGTCTAGCAAATCCATTAAAGGTCGCAAAACTTCGTCTGCCTCAACAGCCACTGCATTACGTTGCGCAGCTTGGTTTCCGGCGTTAAAATTACCGGTACATCCTTTGAGTGAAAGCAATAGATCCCCCAGCTCACGCACTGATTGCGTTATTCTGGGCTCCAAGCTATGAAACGAATATAATTGAATTATTAATACTTTGCTATAAATGAATTTTATAAATTGAACAACCTTATTGCAAATTGGCAAGCCAGTTCATCTAAAGCGGAATTCAGATTCTGCTGAAGCTCTTTTAAAATGTTAGCGGCATCTTCTTCGAGTTTATCTCCTCCCATCGACTCGAACATTTTCTCTAATTGGACCCTTAGTTGCTGTATATTATTCATTAAAATGCAAGCCTATTCGAAAATTAAAACACATACGCAACTTTTTATCCCAATACTTTTACAATAATTTGATTATAACAGAACACACGAAACGTTAGACATGTTTACATTAATTCGGTGATCGAAAGCCAAGGCTTCTGCTGTTTTGTACTTACGATTCTTTCATCCTTCATGTGGTCTGGAAACTCCCTTTTTACAATATCGGCATAAGCTATTAAAACTTTTACGATAGTTTTAGCAAAACGTCTCATGTAACGCTTCCATATTTCTGGATCAGGACACTCGAGTTTGCTAACAACATCGAAACATTGCGTCAATTGTGTGAAAACGTCGACCACCGAATTCGAGAACAACGCGTGTTCGCTGCTTTTTTGAAACTAAATAATTTGGTAAACAAAAATACATACACATATTTGAAAAAAAATTCAATTTGAAGTTTAAACATGGTTCCATTAATTGTTACTGTGTTGCCAAACAAATAGTCTCTGTACTTTGTTATAACCTTAGTTTTAGTTTTTAAAATAATCAAAACCAACAACCGTTGAAAATTAATGGATAAAGTGGGAAAAAGAGGTGTGTTTCGACAATCGTGTAGAGCGAAGCTTTATTCATAAAAATATTTTAATGTATTGAAAAATTTATATTTGAAAATTATATTTGAAGAAGAAGACTTAGAGTGAAATAATAAGAAATCGTGACGTTTTTTCGATTCTGTATCTCACGAACCGCACTTAAAATTTTCACAGAGTGTGTTAATACACAATAATAATAATAAAATTTTTAAAAAATCCGCCAGGAAAGTTGGAAAATCTCAATAAACAAGTAATTACAATTACAATAGCTTATGTTTCAAAGAATGGTTTGTAACTTTCATGTACATGTAGTTTGTTATTATATCTGCTAATTATTTCTATTACTTTGTAGCATGACCAAGCTAAGACACAAACCTATTATAGCAAGGATGATTTTCTCTATTAATTTGTAGGCGAACATACCTCGTTATATCGGACGTTGCGAGAATTTCAAATGGAAATTTTTTTAAAAATAGATGACTTAAAATAGCTCCATTTTTCATTCCAGCAACGTATTTTATTAAAATGTTAAAAAAAATTTACAGTTGGAATTGTTTTGTACCATTATCAGCTGTTTAATGATGCAGCGCATCGAAGCATGACCAAAGATAGTTGAGAATGACCAAAAATTCGCAACAAAAATAAAAGGACGTACATATTATTTTTCTTTCGGTTAATCGTTATAACCGGTTATTCACCCGAAAAATCGAAAAATCCACATCTAGTGAAGTAAAAAGCGAAGAGTTAAATACACAAAATAAATGGTTCCTGTACGTAGCTAAATTTGGAAGCATTTTTCTAAGGAAAATGCTATTCAAGTTGAATGTCGTCTGTGTCTAAAAATTTTGAAATACATGAATAATAAATACATCAGATATGATGCAGCTTTTCAAATTGAAACATGCAAAGAAGTTAAGTTAAAAAGTTTTCAGCATAGTTAATCTAGAAATTATGAAATTCTTTCTTTAATTTATATTATGTAACTACAAGAAGTAACGATAATAGCACCAGTCAAAAGATTACGTCAAAGTGCATACATCCAGATATTCCAAGTGTTTTGGAAAATGCTAGAAGTTACGAGTCTGGTGGTTCAAAACACAAAAAATTGACGCAATCAATAATGGAAGTTGTTAAAACCGATAATCTACCATTTTCACATGTGAAAGGTAATTTAAAATCTTGTAACTATTATTGCATTATTGTAAATATTATTCTTATTTTTAATGAATGAATTGTAAATTAAAGAATATATTTTTGTTTATTTTATTTAACTCATTATAAAAATTGCAAATAATTAACCAAAAATGTCGATTAACCGGTACTTACAATTGTTTGCAATAAATAATCGGTTCCATTCGACTAACCGTACGACATATAACCAGTTAATCAATCTTTTTTTTTTGACATCACTGATTATTTATTTTATAATTATTTATTAAAAAAAAAAAATTAAAGGATTGGAAAAAAGTTGACCAGTGCGGATTCGAGAACCCACGCAATCCGCGTGCCAGTCTTACGCACTTCACACTAAGTCATTGAAAACATTGGACTGTCTCTGCCTATAAACGGAAATCTGACGAATCCATTTTTAGCCTGACAATTTTTGAAATGTACTCCTGCCATAACGCGCTTCTCTCTAAAAAAATATTGTATGTTTTATTTCAAAAATTTTGTTCTGGGACATAACAAATTTTATAAATTTTGAACGAAACATCTTTTTAGTTGCTGAATCGCTAAATAAAGATAACAACTATGCAAAATTTCTGTAACAAGTCGCCAAGACGCCATACAAATCAAACAAAAAAGATGGTTAACTTCGGCTATGCTGAAGTTGTCATACTCTTCACGCGCCCTTCACGATTTTGCCTACGCTCCTGTGATAGCGTACAGATATATTTCATTATTGATTTGACTTACGTTTAGGGTAGAGTCAGTATACTTATAGCAATTCAACATTGAGTTCGAAATATTTGTTTGGGAGCTATAAGATTCAGTCTTGAAATTTTCATGCTTTGTGAATATGGGTTAGACACTTACAGTGTTGAAATTTCGATATTACAAAAAAAAAAGTTTTTCTTATAGGAACATGAATTTGTATTTGGGTTTGTATGGGAGGTACCACTAGGGGAGTGTTCCGATTCAGCTGGTTCTGTCCGTTGCAAACTTCATGACAAACTTATAATGCTATTAACTGCGTGAAGAGTATAAATACTTCGCAAATTAGTACAGCACGTGAAAAATGTTGTTTCTTGTCCTCAGTCCTCAATTGGTTGAAAGGACAAGATTTTCTAAAACTTACCCCGTCCTTTTTATCACGATTGAACGCCCCGTGGAGATATTCCAGAGAGACGTCATCATTTTCATTTAACCATTGCATAACGAATGGTTCAAACCATGCTGGATACTCTGGTACAGCACCTTTATAAGGAGGCACCTCTTTGACATAATTGCTGTACAACCACTTAACACGAAAATGGAGGTTCATGTATGCTGAGGATTTACAGAGTCTATGCTGTTCGTGTTCTTCCAGGGCATATTTCATGTCAACGGCAAATAGTCCCCACATTGTAGCAGCCGATAGCTATAAGATTTATACAAAACTTTAATAAGAAGTTGGTTTTATTTTTGATAACAGTTCAATTCACCACAATTACCATAGGACAAATAAATATTAAACCGAAATTTTATTGTAACAAAATAAAAAACCGAATTAAAAAAAAATATTCTAAAACAAAAAATGCACTAATAAGTAAAAAAATAATTGCGTATTCTTGTGTCTAAAGCTTACAATTAACTTATTTTACTCATTGTAGGATTTATGTATTTACCACGCAAGAATGTAGGTATCCTGTTAAACTTCATATCTATTGTAACTTAACACATAGTTACCTAAAACTAAACAAACTATTATCAAAATAAATATTTAGAGGATATTCAATTTATAATATACCATTTTTGTAATTTTTGGATTCGGTGGAGTCACACAAACCATGCAAACAAATTAATATGCGAGATCGATGTCGTGCTGGGAGCATACAAATTTGCTCTCTTCATGAGCACAAATACGAATCAATACGCTCCCCATTTTGCAAAAGATTGTGTCAAGAAACCATGCAGGCTTGTAAAAATAGTGGGAGGACGAACACTGAACACCAGATAGGTAGTCGAAAGTGTCCAATTTATATAGAAGCGTACAATAAGCCAAAAAATGAAGATTGTACAAATAAACCTGAATCACTGTGAAGCTGCACAAGAACTATTAACACAGACTCTGTATGAAAAGAAAGTGGACGTTGCAATAATTTGTGAGCAATATAAGACTCCGATTTCTGGTAATTGGATTTCAGATGTCACAAAAAAGTTGCAATATGGGTCTGCGGAGATAAAGTGATGCAACATAAGCCTTTGATAGGGAAATCATGTTACGTACGAGTGAAAATATATGGAATTTACTTTTACAGCTGTTACGTACCACCAAGTATGGCACAAGATGAATATGAAAAAATCTTGGATGAATTGCTTACAGAAGCAATGATAACTACGCCAAATATAATAGCGGGAGACTTCAATGCATGGGCCCTAGAATGGGGAAGCAGGAGTACGAACAAAAGGGGTGCTGCACTGCTGAAAGCTTTCTCTCTTCTTGATGTTGTACTCCTGAACACAGGATATCGTAACATTTTTGAAAAGCATGGTCGTGGCTCCATCATTGACATAGCCTTTGCCAGTAGAGCAATACTTCGTTCAACGGATTGCTGGGTAAGTGATTCGTACACACATAGCGATCATCTGGCTATAGTGATAGATGTTGGTAACCACATGGAAAGTCAAAGAAGCAATTTAAGCAAAAAAGAGGGTGCAAGAAACATCATGGAATGTTGAGACCCTGGATGAAGAGCTCTCAAACTGATACTGGATACAAATCTTGACACAGTCGGTTACATAAATCAGCAGGCAAATCTAATACTCCAGCATATTGGTGGAACAATGAGATCGACTTACTGAGGAGTGAGTGCCGCAAAACGAGGCGTCGGTACCAAAGAAGTATAAGCACTGTGGAGAATGTACGACTACGTGACGCTTTTAAGATGAAACGCAACGAATTCAAAAAAGCGATTCAAAAAAACGAATTCAAAAGTGCGGAAGTAGCCAATTTGCCAACAATGCCAATAATTGGCGATGAAGAAGTGATTCAAACTGAGGAGCGTATCGGAAATGGTAAAGCACCAGGATTAGATGCATACCAAATAAAGCTCTGAAGATTGTAATAAAGCATAATACAAAGCCTTTAATCGATTTGCTCGGAAGATGCCTACGAGATGGGGTATTCCCAAGAATATGGAAAAAGCAACAGCTGGTTCTATTACAGAAACCAAACAAGCCGGCAAGTGAACCAAGTGCATACAGACCTCTTTGCATGATCGATTCGATTGGCAAAGTTCTAGAGCGGCTAATCTGTGCCCACTTAGAACAACACCTAGAAGGAGCACCCAAAGGTCTATCCGATAACCAATTTGGCTTTCGCAGGAAGCATTACGCTATTGATGCAATAAAGAAGCTCACTGATATAGCAGCTGGAGCTATTGAAGGAGGTAGATGGATGTGTGGTTCAAAAGAGTACTGCGCAGTCATCACATTTGATGTGAAAAATGCTTTCAACTCGCCGTACTGCTCTCATATCATGCGTGCTCTAGAGGAAAAAATACGCCTCTCTACTTACAGCGAATCATAAAGAGCTATCTGTCCGAAAGAGTATTGATACGGATGAAGGACTAAAATCTTATGAGGTGACTGCTGGAGTACCACAAGGCTCAGTATTGGGTCCGATCTTATGGAATGTACTCTAAGATTGAATATTGCGCCCTCCTACCCCAAAAGAAGTGCAGATAATCGGATATGCTTATGATATCGTGGTTCAAATAGTAGCGAATGAACTGCAGGAAATCCAGAACCTCTGCAGAGATACGGCAATGAAAGTGAAGAATTGGCTAATCATGGCAAAACTCCAGCTCGCAGGGCAATGTACAGGAACGGTGCTTATCACAAGCAGAAAAAAGGTTGAGAATATCTCCCTTGATGTGAACGGGTTTACAATAAACTCGCAGCCAACATTGAAACACTTTGGTGTGATGTTAGATGCGAGGCTAATCTATAAGTCACATATCGAAAAGGTTTGTGGAAAGCTGCACGTGTTAACGTGGCATCCAGGATAATGGCTAACATAGGAGGTCCAAGTCAGAGAAGAAGAGAACTTCTGGCCAAGGTTAGCCAATCAATTGTGATGTACGCGGCACCTATATGGGGACCTGCACTTATGGTCACAACATTTGCTAAGATGGACAGATCGGTGTACCGGCTAAGTCCCATCAGAGTTGCCAGCGCTTTTCGCACTGTGTCACAAGAAGCAGTTGGGGTAATATCCAGTGTAATGCCATCAGATATATTGGCTCTTGAATTGAAAAGAATCTATGAGGGAACCAAGAACATTGGTAGGTGGTTGACGGCAACAAAGCGGAAAGAAGAAAGACAAGTGAGTATACTTGAATGGCAAAACCGATGGGATACATCGACCAATGGAAGATGGACTCACCGCATAATTGGAAATGTACAAACGTGGGTTGAGCGTGAACAGATTAGCATGTACTTTCTGTGGCAGCAGCAGCGAAAATGTTGATCATGTATTTTTTCATTGCCCAAAATACAAAAGGCAGAGCCAAATCCTGGAAATGGTCATGGGAGACCGGTTTTATCCAAAGAATGTAGTGATGCTTATGCTGCAATCGAAGCGAGTGTATGGAGGTATGGTGAAGGATCTATCTGCAACAGTACTTCGAGAACTGAGAAACATAGAGCGTCAAACAAGCACAAATAGAGCTTTGATTGGTGTCTAAAATTCTTAATGTAAGTCAAAAGACTAAGCTTTACCCTGCGATGTAATGTCCCTAGTCCCGTAGGGTAAGTAAAAGCTAAAGGAGACGGCGAGTCCGCTGTATTCAGATATTATTACCCCCGTGAACCCGAATGAGGTGCTTCTTAAATAGACAATATAAATCGTGCATACTGACGGTGATATGGCGGTATCTTCGGAAGATTCCCTCTTCGACAAAAAAAAAACACGCTCTCCATTGCTGTAAGTGTGGGTATCGCAAAAACTGGAGAATGGGTCGACCGATTTGAATATTTTTTTGTTTTGTTCGCCTGAACTCCAGTAGGTTTAGGAAAACTTGGAAAATATCATAAGAAACAGCCGAAATCGAAATTGGCAAAGTATGCAAGTGAGATGAAAGTTTCATTCAAAAATATGAATTTTTTGAAAATGAATTGGAACCACTTTCAAAAGTACTTCCAACAAATCGGTTGATATTTAATTTACTTCTTCACAAGTAAAAAAATGTGGTGGCTTAAAGAGAATATCAAACAAAATTTAAATGATTTTGAATTAATTTTGATCAGCTTTTTAATTACACATATTAAGGTAAATTGACTTCGCAGTCTTAGACATAACTATAAATTCAATCAATTGTATTTAGTGAGACTCGAGGACTTAGTTGGAGGATTTCAATATTGTAAAGTTCTCCAGGTAAGTTCGACATATTTAAGACTGTGAAAACAATTCCGTGTTTTACAGTGTTCAATGCCAAGGAGATAACGAGGTGATATACTAGTATTTAGTCAACTAAGTCAGTCGAATGCAGGGCAAGATACTTCACCTACAAGCCTCACTGATGACCAATGAGCGACAGACAAAGAAAATAGTCGTATTTGCATGTCCGAATTATTGTAATAAAGTTAATTGAGTTAACCTATCAGTATTCACTAATTTTTCGGGAGGGGCAGGTAAGACAATGTTTGCCATTATTTCTAGTATTAAAAAAGAAAATAATAACGTAGCTTAAAACTTAAAACACAGAGATAAGATCTGAATGTGATTCATGACGTACCTGACCAATATTAAGCTCTTGCGGAAATTGATTTAGCACTGTTCCATAACTATTTTTGTCCTCATCTATGACTGATACGATTAACGCAATTAGCTTATGCCAAAAGTCGACGCTATCCAGTTTCGGTCCATGATCATCAGTATCACGCTTTGCCTCGTTTGGATCCACCTAATTACCATTGCAAGGAATTGTAATTAGTTCAAGAGTTAGTTTTAATTATTGTCAAGTTATGTTAGTTTAGCCAAATATTGCTGCCATCTAATTTAAAGAAAACAAAATATACATACCTGAAATTCCCTGTTGTAAAGCTCGTAGCAATTCTCGAATAGGAATTGATAGGTGGATCTAAGACAGGCTTTAACACAGTCTTTAACGACAGTACTTGCACGTGGCGGACTGGATAGTTCTTGGACCTTAAAATTAAAAAAACAAAGAGCACATGGTTGCACTTTTATAACAGGCACTCAAAAATGTAGTTTCACTTACCTTCATGCGGAAAAATGTTATGCTGGTCAGTAGATCAACTGTTGACTTAAGATCCATTAGTTTCTCTTGACTCGAGGCGGGAAAGTTGTTACGATACATTGACAAATCAATGCGCAATGAGTTGTGCAGTTGGTCAAGCAACTTAACGAATTTCTCTTTCTAGAATATTTCAAATGTAATAGTTATATTATAGAGTTTGATCGAAAACTTTCGTAAGTAAGCACGTACACCAAAATTGCTAGCTGCAAAGCGATCGCTAGCCGAAACTGCGGATGAAGCCGTCGTATGGGCGTAAAACGCATTGATGTTTGCCAATAGGGTGCTCATAACAGCCGGAACTCCTGGACATAAATACTTTGCGGAAAGGCAGTGAAAATGAGTCATTGCCTGGTAAATGTTTTCGATGCCATACCGCATGGCAAACTCGTCGACAATTTCCTCGGGTATCTCATCAAAATATAACTTCCATGCGTCATCGCCCTTTTGCAAAGGCAACTTTACCTGTAGAGGTATTGAAAGAAAAAGTTAACATTTTTTAAATTGTTTTACAACTTACCATGCCGATATTTTCTTCACACAAATAGTGGAAAAGATTCTCGTGAAGACATGTGTATTGAACGTGATAGGGTGCAACTTTCTCCTCGCCTTTTATTTCAACGGAAATGTGCAAACGAATAGCACCTGATACGGCTGATTTATCAGTTCGTTTTTCCAGGTTGTACCATACATCCATTTCTCCAGACAGAGTCCGGACTTCGATTATGGTCTGGCCAAGAAAGTCGTCAGACTCACGTGTCAATTTCTGACGCAACTTAGACTTCAAGTCATTATCCTCATCCCAAACTCTCACTTTTATACGATCGGATGAATTGTGACACTCGCTAAATTATTATTCAAAATTGTTTTGGATTAACGATTTATAGAAAAAGTAAAAGTTCAATTTAGGCGCGATTTTTACAGCGTAATCTTCTCTTATACAAAGGAACGAACATCGAATTAAACGTGATATTGTATGTACAATATATACATAACAATAAAGAAAACTTTGTTTTAAAATCACCAAATCATGTAGGAAGAAAAGTGCAAAAAGTGTAATTTTATGACATTCAATGGTTTGTAATCGATTGTAAATTTTCAATTCGAGAGACGGGTGCCTTTTTTGGGATCTGCATTTAAACGGAGAATCTTGAAAAGGAAAGTACAGAATAATATGCACTAAATTTAGATCGAATGATCAGAAAATAGTAAATAAGTTTCATTGGAAATTCGATCAAAATTATAAAATATGTTAATAAGTAGAAATTTACAAAAAATTTTATTTTTTGTATAAAACGAAGACAAAAAACGTAAAACTAGAAAGAACGTTATCTTCGACTATGCCGAGGATAAAATACACATCAAGGGATTTGTATGGGAGGTACCCTCCCTAGTGGTCCGATTCGGCTGGTTGCAACAAATGTACTGCGCCTATCTTAGAAACGGATAGTGTCCAAGTTTCAGTTCGATAGGACAGAAAACAAAAAAAGGTTTTCTAATAAGAACATGAATTGAAATGGGTGGTTTGTATGGGAGATACCTCCCTAGTGGTCCGATTCGGGTGGCTCCGACAAATGGTAAGAAGAAAGGTTCGTGCAAATTTTCATCTGTCTAGCTCAAAAACTCAGGGACTAGTTTGCATACATACAGACGGACAGACGGACATGGCTTAATTAACTCGTCTAATCGAGCTGATCAAGAATATATATACTTTATGTGGTCTCTTTTGTCTCCTTCAGCCTGTTACAAACTTCATGAAAAACTTATAATACTATGCACTCCAATGAAGAGTATAATAAAAAGAATATAGTCAGTTTTTATGCCTTTTTATATGCCTGGGATTGAAATTCCAAATTGATCTGTATACACATATATCAGTTTAAACCCTTTCTTTTTAGATTGGAAATACGTCATAAGAAAGGAATTTCAATTTTTCTCCTGCGCACCTTTGATGGCACACATGGCGCACATAGTTCATCATCATTTACTAAATGATATACTTCAGCATTGACAATATTTATAAATTAGAAACGATCCATAACCCAGAAAATGCATAAGTATTGTACTTATGTACATATGGAAAATTTTTGTGCATTGCTAAATAATTGTAAAGCTCGATAGTATTCTGACTAATGTTCTGTTTGTATAGAAAGGAAACTGCTGTCTAATTAACACGAATGAATAATATTATTATGTATTTATATTTCAATATCCAAATTTGTATAAGAGTTTAAGTTTAAGTAAGGGTTAAGTATTTACCATATAGACATTATGTACATATACAGAACATTATCTTCGGTTAACCAAATAGACATATAAGCTCAAAAATAAATATTGTGTATATGTTATTCAATTTGAAATTTTTGGTTATCTTATTAAAATTGTCATGATTTTGGGAGGCATCTCTTTCAAATTTGGCCCCACAAATTATCTTTTTATTTGTTACCATAAACATGGACATTTTTACACTAAATTGAGAGATTAGTTAGCAAAGAAGCGAACAGAATTCTTCTCATTTCACTGATAATATCCATGTGCGTTTATAGTAATATACATATGGGGGTAAAATGAAAAATACGCAACCACTTTTCTAACAATTCAATATACTTTTTGTAAAATATAATAAAATGAAACAAGTAAAAAGAAGTTTAATTTCGTCTATGCCGAAGTTGATATACTCTTCACGCACCCCATAGAAAACCTTTTTGCCTACTGACTCTGCCTCTGTTATAGAGCATTCAGAAATATTGAATCATTGATTTTACTTATGTTTTGGGTATAGTCAGTACTCTCACAGCATTTCAACACTGAGACTGAAATATTTGTATGGGAGCTTTACGATCCAGTAATCATAGGGTCTTAAAATCTACATGGTTATTGAATATTGGTCAGATACTGTTCAAATTTCAGTTCGATAACACAAAATTCAAAAGAGTTTTTCTAATAGGAACATAAATTTGAATTTGGGTTTAGAAGCTATACGATCTAGTAACACGTCTCGTTGACATTGATTAGAAACTTATAGTATCTAAATTTTAGTTCCATAGGACAAAAAACAAAAAAGTTTTTCTAATAAGAACATAAATTTAAATGGGTGGTTTGAATGGGAGATACCCCCCTAATTCTAATTCTTCAAATTCCGACAAATGTACTGCGTATGGTAAAAAGAAAGATTCGTTCAAAATTTCAGCTGAGGGACTAGTTTGCATATATACATACGGACAGACAGACATGGCTTAATCCAGTCGTCTAATCGAGCTGGTCAAGAAAAAATTGTATAAACTTTATGAGGCCTCTAATGTCTCCTTCTGCCTTTAAAGCTTCATGAGAAACTTGTAATACCATTCACTGCGTGAAGAGTATAACAAGAAAAAGGCTTGTCTAAAGATTAAAGATGAAGACTTTATATGATAATAGTAACACTGATTTTGTATATTGTATAAGTGTATATATATTGTAAGTACCTATGTAGGTATGATGCTCACATGTTTTAATTGTATCTTACAAAACATACTCATCATATGTGTGCTAGTGTAGTTGTTGTCAAAAAAAATTTTTTGTTAAGAATTAACATATTATTGTATATTATTATAAAATTTACATAAAAAGAGAGTGAGTGAAGGAAGTGGTTTATGAAATATACAACTTATATGATAGTATTTAAAGCTAGCTAAGTAGCAAGAGAGATATTGTATTGAAAGAAAGATAAGTAGATAGATAAATAAGAAGGTTGATAGACACGCAAGTAGAAATCTTACAATGGCTGAGAATAAAACAAACAAGACAGACAAGACAAGATACTCACAAGTGAAACTTCTCATTCCACACAGGATTTAGTTCCTGTGGCATTGTGCGCGTTCGCTTTTTCACCTTGCTAACCTGCACCGTCACATATGGATCGCTGGTACCGCTTTTATCCTTCGCTATCAGGCCTTGAGCGCATATCACTGCAGACATCAATCATTAATCAATCAATCAATCAATCAACAGCAGCATCATCGGTTTGTTTGATATCGTTTCAATATCGATCCACGTACACAATTTAGCATGCATCATGTAATTGTCGTGTTGTGTTGTGGTGTGTTGTGTGGGAATTTGCGAAAATCATGTGCAGTGGAATTATTACATGTTTTATTATATTGTACAATTTTGATATACTTATGATGAATTATAAATTTGTATGTTGTTTAATTGTGTGGTGGGTAAAGCCAAGACAATTGAACGATATGAAACAACAAACATAACCGTGGTGTTTTTTATTTATTTTATATTTAATTAATTAATTTTTTATTTTGTGTTTAATGTATGTACATATATAGATATATATATATACATATAATGTGTTGCATATATACATATATATGTATATAGTATATTTGAGCATTTCAAGGGAGAAAGAAGAAGAGAAAAAACGGAAGCTTCTTAATTAAATGCACTTTTATAAATTTTAAAATTTATTCACAAATTGTACAATTTTTAAATGCAAGAAAAATAAAAATATGTATTGTAATATTTAAAGGTCAAATGTTTCACAATTCCTTTTTATTAATTTTAAATACATACATCGAGATGTAACAATCAATAAATGCATCACGAAATATCTTTAAGATAAGTCAATTAATCAATACAATAATTTGCTTTGTTTTTTAGACATTGTCGTTTAATTGAAATCAATCCTTTTATGCTTATTAAAAAACAAAACAAATCGCATTTGTACAAGGTCTTTCGCTAAGTAAACGAGTCTATTTCAAAATCACTATTTATAGTGACGCTATCTTTTGACGTACGAGTACTAATTGGAAAAGTACATTCTTCACTAACGTTCTGTCAAAATTTCAGGACCAACGGATAATTAGAAGGTGAGTTATTGCTTTAAATTTGACAGTGTGTTTATGGCATCGGTCGAAAAATGAACTAGGACCCAGGTAGATTTGTGCTCACATTGTTCCACACAAATTGACTGATGACCAAAAATTGATTCGAATTCAACATTACAAGGACTTGATTAAAGAGTCGAAAAAGGACCCAAACATCATGTACATGTCAAAGTGCCGAATGGAAGTGTCAAGTGAGCCAGATCCGAAAAAAAACCCTTCGTGAAAAGACGAAGGTAATGGCACATTTGATTTGTTTCTACGATTCCAAGATAATAATCCACAAGGAGTTCGTCACAAATGCGCTGTATTATCTTGGTGTAATGAAGTGTTTGTTGTCGCGTATTCGCCGCGCGAGGCTTGTTCGTGTTAATACCGTGAAAATGGCATCCGGCGCCCTTTGCGCCCGCTAATCATTCGACACTTATAACTGATTTTTTGACCAAAAAACACATTTTAACCGTCAACCACTCACCGTATTCTCCTGATTTGGCCCCTTGCGACTTCTACCTCTTCGGACAACTTCATTTGGCACTGAAAGGAAAAGCGCTATGCTGATATTCAGACTATACAAAAGGCGTCGACCGTGATTCTGCAGGACATTCCTACAGAACGGCTTAAAAATTCATTTGACATGCTAATTGATCGTGCAAAACGTTTTAGTGCAAAGAGACTAATTTGACAAAAAAATTTGATTATTGGACAAAAAAAAAAATTGTGTTGTTATTGAAAAAATCTCGTTTACTTTGCGAAAGTCCTTGTATGTGCTGACATGTGTTTAAAATAAGATTAAGAACCTGAAGGTGGACTGACTGACTTATTTATTGCAGCGTGTAGTATTTTTTCTTCCTTTTTTTATTTATGTAGATTTAAAGAAAACAAATGCAAGCATTACCATATTTCTAAATATTCACATTGTTTAACAAAAGTATTGCACATTTAGGTACATACATATGTAAGTCCATGCATTTAGAAATACCTACATATTTTGTATGTGCCTTTTTTTCACAGATACACTTTGGTGAGAATGACTGTGTATTTGTAAAACGTATAGAGAAAGTAAATATTGGAAAACAAATGAATTGGATTGATTTATTACATAAAGACCTGTTTGTGTCTGGGGATAATTCGCAATTCGCAGTTATTACTACAAATAATGTGATATTATTACAATAAACATGTATTTTATTACAAGCGTGCTTTTAAACCGTCATATAATTATTGGACAAGTGTTAATACAAATATATGTAACATATTTGCGTTTTAAAAAACTCATCTTTGAAAATTATAATGTCCATAATAAGAAATTCAAAATAGATAAAGAGATAGTTTAAAAATATAAAGTATAATAATGTAAAGCATGAAAAACATGAACCTGTCAGTCCGACTGGCAAACAATGTGGGGAGAGTACAAAAGCAAGACAGTAACATTAAGAGCGTATCCCAACACTGTAGTTTTCTTTGGCAGACCCAAATTTGTGATAAAAAAGAGAAATAAAAAAATTAAAAGTAGTAAGAACGTTATCTTCGACTTTCCCGAAGATGACATACTCTTCACACAGTGAATGTTTTATTGTATAGTTCAAGTGTAGTGTGTTCAAGTTTCAGTTCGATAGGACAAAAAACAAAAAAGTTTTTTTGATAAGAACATGAATTCAAATGGTTGGTTTATATGGGAGGTACACACCCTCCTCCTCTGAGATCAGCTCTCTAAATCAAAAACTGAGGGACTAGTTTGCATACATACAGACGGAGAGACGGAAAGACGGACATGAATTAATCAATTCGTCTAATCGAGCTGATCAAGAATATATGTATATAGATATATGTCTCCTTCTGCCTGGAACAAACTTCATGGCAAACTTATAATACTATTCACTCCCGTGAAGAGTAAAAAAATTATGTAGTACACGTAGCTTGGAATTCTTCTTATGTTATATTATACCCTTGTCCTAAGCTATGGAACAATTAAATATGGGATCAATCCAACCGATGGCTTAATCCATAGAACTATATTTTCCAAAATTATCGTGTATTCGACATGTGCAGGATAACACTGTGAGTACGAAATGATTAGAGGCTGTCCGAAGGGTCGCTTTCGGTTTCAGCCAATTTTACCTCCAGATTCTAAATATGACCTTGGTCACGTCAAAATCTATTTATACGCATTTCTATCTACGGCGAATGTTAAAAAATTGACATTCCTTAAATCACAATTACAATACTTTGTAATCATAACACATGTACAATGTAATGTATCACGGGAGAGGCTCTGAAGATTTTAACGATAATTTGAACACTATAAGTGTCTGACCCATACTCCAACCTGCCATGCAGAAGAAAAAATTATTAAATCGGATTCATAAGTCGGATCATCGGCATTTGTTGTTGTTTTATTGCTGTTTGTTGTTTGTTAGGAAGAAAAAAAAAATGGAAAAACCCAAAAACACAAGTTGAAAAATCGAAATTTGCCATTAGTGCCTTTTGTGCGTAAAATAAAATCAATCACATTTATATACATACATACGTAGTGGTCTCCCTTTCAATCTGTTTTAATGGTAATGCAGTCTGCTAAAAACTCAGTGCAATTAAAAGAGTAAAGCACGTCTTGAAGAAAAAATAATGAATAGAAGAAATCTACATCTTCTATAAATCTATACAATTAAAAAATGAATGATGAAAATGTTGCTTTCGCATCAATTGCGTTCTCAATTCTCTACCAATTGGGCAATTTTTTTTTTTTTTGTTATTGTTGTGTTCGTAATACTCCAAATTATAAGAATATGAAAGCAATTTTTTGGAAAATCCGGGCCAAGAAGGTTTGCATTATTTTTCATTTGGTAAGTCACTGGAATTGTTTATGTGTCCAAAACAAAGGGTGGCGAAGCAAGAATGAATTACCAAAAATGTAATTCAACTTGTTAATATCGACGAATTAGCCATCAACGAAGACGTGTTTATAATGCACCTCAGACACAAGAAAACATACAGAAGCAAATAGAATAGTAACTGTAGGTAGTAGCGTAATAACATTCTACTGAAAGTGACGAACATAGGAATGTGAAGAACAGAGAGGGAACACCGTCAACGAGCTATTGCCACAAATAAACTCGCGTGAGCTCGTGTGCTTCATTAATTCTATTCGTTTCATAGACTTGCATTCAAATATGATCTAGAATTTGAATAAAGCGCTCAGTCGAAGTCAGGCAAATGCGCGGTGAGCTACTTAACTTGCAAACCGCACTAATCACCAGCGAGCGACGTAGAATGAAAATTGTTGTTTTGGCATGTCGAATAATAATAAGTCCATCCATTAAGTTCCATTAACCAATAAGTGTCAACTAAATTTTTGAGAAGGGAGGCAGGACGTACTTTATAAAAACATTGTTGGTGCCAAATAGATTATTTATTATTCTTATCATAATCCTTCTCCTGAATTAATGTATTTATATAAGTATTAGCATGAATTTGTAAGTATATACTCGAATTCTCTTAATTGAATGTTCTCAAGTTCTTGTTGAATTCTCATAGGGTAAGTTTTCTCTCGACTAGCTGTAAGCTATAAACTATTGTATTATACTATAGTTATACACTTATTGTACTATAGTTATATACTTGTATATTTGTATATAAGTACATATGTATGTATGTATGTATCTTCATTTTTCCCATTTTTTCATTGGGAAAAATGAACATGTATGAAGAAATGAACATGGGTTTGTAGATCGGTAGAGAAAAATATAGGTTAATAGAAAATACAAGTATTGCTAGTATTAAACATTTTCATTTTATTCAATCGTGAAATGTTTATTTGTTTTTCACTATTGGATCTCACATAAACACACATAACTTATTTGGAACAAGATTTGAAATTAATTTTGATTCTAAGAATGTATTGTATGTGCAATACAAATAATGTGAATCAGATATGTTGCAAAGATCTTAACTGCATTCAACATATAAGATATATATATATATATACATATTTAAAGGTTGTGAGTAAAGTTTTTGTTTACTTTAGTCTGATATGGCTTGGTCAGAATCAGAAGGGGCATCACTGTTCCAGACTATTCTAAATTTTAAAATGAAATTATTTTTCTGGTCTTTTTATGGTATGTAAGTATGTATATTACATATATGTACTTATGCATGTACCATATATAGTAAGTATGGTAATATATTGTATGATAGATCGCAGTCCAGCCACCCACAATAGAAATCGATTATTCAGATTTCTGTATTTTTTTCACTATTGTGACTGATTTGAAACATATTATAAAAAGACCAATGCTAAATTCTTCTTGTTGTGTTATAATAGAGATAAAAAAATAGTTAGTTAGTAATTAGTTGAAGATGAGATATTTAAATAAGATTGCAGTAAAAGAAGAAAAGATAGAAAGAAATATGTATTTACTCTTTTGTTGTGTTTTTTTTTTTTTGTTTTTTTTTTTTCGTTCTAAAATTTAGAAGGTAAACAATCCGATTTTCATTTTTTCATCATTTTTTTTTTTTTTTTTCTTATTTATTTAGATAAACGTAACTATGTAAGAAACATCTGAAGGAAATGCATTGATGAAAGGTATTTGTGTTTGATAGCTTGCAAAAATTGTATTAAAAAATATTGTTCTACAAAATTTGTGATGTATGAAAAAATGATGGGATGCTTTTCTTGTGAAAATATAACATAACAGTATGACCTAAACTATAAAGTCTACGAAATTATCTTTATAATTTATATTATTGTGTGTTGAAATAGTTTTTAAAGACTAAGCGCACATTGGATAGTCTTGCACATAGACTCATTTTATAAATAAATATATATATTACAAGCACCTCAAACTAGGTACCAAATACAATTGATAAGCTTTAACCGAGAAATGAAATGTAAGCATAGAAAATCGGGGACCTGGAACGAAACGTTACTTAACGTAAAGGCTTCAGTAAACTTGAGGGAATCAAAAATTGGATCGATAAGTTTCTAGCCCCAAAATTTAGCCGTTCCTTTGGGACAGAATCCATGCAATGTTTAAAAAAAACTAGAAAGAACGTTTTCTTCGACTATGCCGAAAAAGAAAAACTCTTCACGGGATTTGTATGGGAGGTACTCTCATTAGTGGTCCGATTCGGCTGGGTCCGACAAATGTACTGCGTATGGTAAAAAGAAAGGTTCGTGCAAAATTTCAGCTCTCTAGCTCAAAAATTGAGGGACTAGTTTGCATACATACAGACGGACAGACAGGCAGAAGAACAGACGGACATTGCTTAATCAATTCGTCTAATCGAGCTGATCTCTGCTTGTTACAAACTTCATTACTCCCTTTACGATCCAGTAATCCTAGGGTCTTGAAATCGACATAGTTATTGAATATGGGAGAGACATTTATACTGTTCAAATTTCAGCACTTTTTCGTCTTTTGTGGGCTAGTCTGCGCCGTAGAGAATGAATACTTATGCATGACTAAGAGAGAGATAAATAAGCTTATATTTTGTACAGAACGAAAATAATTAATTACCTTGTGTTTGGTTTTCATAAATGCAATTTTAATATAAAGCAATGCAACAATAATTCAGCATTGCGGGTCTGTTGTTGTTGTTATCTCGTACATAAAACAAAGAAACAACATCACCAAGAAAGCATCAACAACACAAGCAACTCGTTGTTCGTACGCTCTTCGTAAAAACATACATCAGTAAAGCATTTTTTTTATCTCTCTCTTACTCATGCATAAACATTCATTCTCTATGCTGCATTGTCTTGTGCGACTTCCCACTACGACTCTGAACCATCAGCATTTTAATTTCCGCGAAATTTCAGTCACTAAAGTCAAAAACTCTAGCTGATCCCGAATATATATACTACTTTATGGGGTCTTCGATGTCTCCTTCTGCCCATTACAAACTTCATGATAAACTGTATCGAATATTCCTAATAATTCCTGTGGTTATATGTATAACAAACATCAAACTAAAGAGATACGAGTCTATGAAACTAATGATATGAAGTGTATAAAAATTATCCAATAAAAAAAAGGACAACTGATCTCTTCGAGTATTTAAAACAGGATAAGCAAAAAAGGTTATCAACTACAGTACGTATATTTGACCTCAGCTATTGGCAGCTATAAATATATATGTATGTAAGTTTGATCTATGGTAATACAATGGTATTATGAACATAGTTGTACAGATGTGCTAGTGGAGAAGGAGTACTAAATGTACATGTGCGCGACTTTGTTTAAAATAAATATTAAATCATTGTTTGAGATCTAGGCATTACAATAGCGTTATTAGTTTGGGGTGTCTAAATTAAAATAGTTCAATGCGTAAAATTATTGCAAATATGTCATGGAATTAAACTAATGATCTAAAGAACATTGATAAGTAGTATGTTCGCAATATGTATTGTAATTTAAAGTAACTAATTTATAAAATAAAGTTATGGATCTGCTCTGTGTACCTGTAATTGTTAGTTTGCATGACCATTTAGATGTTCCTTCAACAGTTGCGTGCTCAGCCTGTTCTAAGGAATCTATGTGTGTATCTGGATCCACCCCAAATGTCATCCTTAATTAATTATGTTCGTTAGGGTCAATGGAGGTAAAAAAAATCATGTTTATTATTGAAAATAAATATACATATTTTATATGTTTAAATATACTGTTTTCATTTTTTTTTTTCCTTATTTTCTTCATAACTCGCTTTCTTTCTAAGTAGTATGTATGTAGTGTATATATCCAATTGATTTCATACATAATTACGAAGGCAGCCATGGGAAAAGGAACGACTCAGTAAGAGGTCAATTATGGTTGCATAGTGGGTCTTTATATGTACAATATATTTACTATAAGTAAAGAACAATATTGCAAAGTGAAATGAAGAAATAGGCAAATATGTATTGAACTGCTACTAAAAATTACCATAGATGAACAGACTTAAAATTAATGATCTTCAGCATCAGCTTTACCACCTCTATGCCGACGATTATATTGATTATTTGAGTAGTCGTCCTATACATAAAAGTAAAGCTTTTGCAATATATAAGTAGCACGCTTAAGATTTGTTTGATGTACACACAATAGTTTAAAGTGTATGGTTAGTTAATGTAATTGGTATCCTTTCGATTTGCGTAGATCTGTGAAGTGTTTTTATTTTGGTTTTGACATACATGCATACATAATTACACACATTCACACATACATAAATACGAGTACACAAATTGTTTTGAATTATTATTGTATTAGTTAGTGGATAATTAGTGTATGTATAAAACAATAAAATTAATCAAATGTGTACATTTTTATAAACAAAAATAAAATATAAAAATTATAAATAAATATATATATGTATGTAAGTCGTAGACGACAATCTGGTGATTAGCTCAAACCTGTTATAGCTATCTTGGCCGACCACTTGCTTGTACCATCCAGGACGCTTTGTTTCACGGCCTTCATGTGACCGGTGTGGCTTTTTTCCTCAACGCTGAATACCGCTCTAGATACATACACATTTTTATTTTACATTGCATTAAATGTAGATAAATAAAACAAATATTTACATAATAATACTAAAATCAAAAATACAATACATATATTGAAAATAATACATTCACACTAAGTACCTAAAATAAGTATAAGATACTCATGTATCCTGCATCCTGAATAATCATATCAACATACTATATAGAATTTAATATATGATAAGCATTTTGTTTTTACCGAGATTTTTTTTGGTATACGAAGCACTTATCCTAACGTTCTCTTCTTCAGATCCCTTCAAAATAATAAGATTATGCCCTCCGGTTTATCACCATTCCATTTCATCTAGCCATTTTGGATATATAAGATAGTCGCAAGAAGTTACATGTGGCGAATATGAAAAAGCAATTCGTAGTGAAATTAATTGGCTTTGGCCATCGGCCTCGGAAACATTGGTACCCGGCATTGTATTATCGGAAGAGCACCTTATTTTTTAAGGATTGGGGTCATTATTTATTTAAAATAGTGATGGAACGATCAAAGAAAATTTTGTCTTGGACATCATTGCTCGATTTATTTATGGCTATCATTTTTCCTTCTATTTTTCCGTTAGAATTTCTCGATTATTGAATTTTGGATAGTCTTTATATAAACTAAGAGAAGAAAATTGTTTCCCAAAACAATAGCTTTACCAAGGGAAAATCGATATAGCCGTATGTTTATACAGTTTGTTTGAACAACATTCGTACGAGTACGTATGTTCTACCCAAAAAAATGGAGTAAGAGACCACAAATACTACTAATATGTACCTATGTTATAATTATCAACATGTCAATACGTTTCTCTCCAGCCGTTATCGTCTGTCCATCCTGTTTCTCAGAGAAGAATAAATTTGTTATATAGATTCGGTTAGTTCTACGCTGATAAAATATGACTAAAATGTTTCACAGATATTCCAATCAACTTTTCCGAAAACTCGACCTGACTCCAGAACTCCACAATAGGAAAACTTTTCAAGTAAGGACTCTTATAGAAAATACATAAAATATGACACATTGAAGTTCAGGGTATCCAATAGTATAGTTGGTCCACCACCTTCCTTGTTCATTTCTATTGTATTCTTAATACAATACTTTGCTAATTACGAAATTTTTGGTCCATTTTTAACACGAATCTTTCCTATACCCATGGCCATCACTTTGTTGCCAAAGTGTTTCATTTCATATGAATATTATAATAAATTTCAGTACATGTACCTACGAATTTTTCATAATTTGAAAGCGAAAAACAATAAATTTTGTTTATTTGAAGTAGACTTATCCAATATTATTGTACTTTCATTTTTTCCTTTCAATGCCTTACCGAATTAACTCAAAAATCTCCGGCTTTTCCCGTTCACGTTGTTTCATACGATCTTTCATGGCGGTAATTATGGAGTTAGCTTTATCTTCGGCCCCATGCTTTGAACTCTTCTCAGCCGCTCCTGTTAGGAAAATGTATAAAGCATATACTGTCAAACAGCACTTTTGCCGTTTAAATAACTTACTCTGCAAACAATCGGCATTTAGTAGATCTTTGCATTTCTCGTGACACTTGACGCCGCATTCTGTACAGCGTACACCCTGTCTTGCGATACCCCATAGGAGTCCTTCACACTCGTAACAATAGGTTGGTGATGTTGCAGTCCAGAGAACAAAATTGTGAGGTGTCGTCGAAGATATTGGATAGATCAGAGCCTGAAGAGCTTTTTTATAGACGTGCATTTTCTAAGAAATGAAATCAATTGACAATGCGAATTTAATTGAAGCTCAATTATATCATTATTAAGGTTAAATTTACCAACTCCTCATCATTAAGAGTAGCGCGAGGAACGGCCGATGTTAGTCCCGCATTCCGTTTTGTTGCTGCCATCGTCTTCTCAGAACAAAGATTATTTATATAAGATAAATAATCAAGAAATAAACATATTATGTATAAATTATTGGCTTGAACTATTTAAAACTCATATATGGTAGATACAACCACTAATAAGAACTTAAACCAAATATAAAAAGCAAGCATTAAAATCATATAATAACCTTAAAAATTCAATAAACCATTTTAAACATTCCAAAGTAAAGATAGTATATATCTATGTATGTGACTACGCCTAATAAAAAATTACTTCCTTCGTATATGGTCGAAGTTTTTTCAGTTTGGTTTAATAAGAAAACTGGATTTATTTTTAATGGCCCAATTCGTTTGTTAGAGTTAAAAATAAAACAAAGAAATATATTATCTAAATATTACATATTCAGTGTATCTATTTAATTAAAAATATAAATGTTTGTTTGTGTGCAATCGACGCTTAGACCTAACCGTTAGACACAGCATAATGCAAATTTAACAAAAGATGTCCCACTCTTAAAAGAGTTAAAAGGAGGATCAAAGTTCGCATAGAAAGTTTAGTGGCAACTTAGGGTTTAAACAAATGGTCCTTGTTAAGCTTTCTTCATTTTTGTGCAAAGGTAAAAGATAACACATATGAATTTTGTTATGCCTGCACTTATGCTGGAAATTGTAGTAATACCAAATGGAGTTTGTGCAAATTACAATACGTTAAGTAATAGCCAAAAACATGTATAATTCCAAAAGAAAAAAATATAGCCACCTGTTTATTTTATATTTATAAGCATAGATACTTTATCCTTAGTATATGGGTTTGTAACATATGTACGAGGATCAATCAACAAGTACTTAGCCTCACCGCCCGATTGCGCCACTATTACAAAAGAGTGTTACCATCGTGCAGTACATTCTTTTAGTAGCCTACTGTCAAAGTTTTAGTCAATTCCCTTCATTAGTTTTGTTTTTTATAGCCTTCGGAACAACTGTGTAGATTTCAAGAACCTAGGATTACTGGATCGGAAAGGTTCCATACAAATATTTCGGTCCCAGTGTTGAAATGCTGTATGTGTACTGACTATACCCAAAACATAAGTAAAATCAATAATCAAATATTTCTAAATGCTCTATCACAGAGGCAGAGTCAGTAGGCAAAAACGTTTTCTAGGGGGTGCGTGAAGAGTAAATCAACTTCGGCATAGACGATGTTAAACTTCTTATTACTTTTTTGGTGAAGAGTATAATTCAATTAAGTTTTTTAAATATTGAGTAGTTATTTGTCGAATGTGCTGACAATAAATGTAATGCAAAAGTAAAATAAACTAAGCAGTTCGACTATTTGATAATCAACATTAAAAGCTAATTTAAGTATGTAAATGTCTACAAAATCTTTGAAGGTATAAGTGCGTTTAATTTGCTGTGTTGATAATGTCAGTGTGTGTAAGATCATTTGAACTACAAGAGCCACGAGTCCTGGGTGCAAAACAAAACCAAAATTTTTTAAATACATTGGCAATAGTAATGTGAATGCAATTTAGTTATTACAAGTTTATTTTATTGTTGTGTAAAAAATGATCATGTAAAAAGGATTAGTGTTATACGATTTAAAAAAAAATTGTTATTTGATTTCTGGCTGTACCTTGAGCACCTTTGGTCCAAAAATAGTAATAGAATTCATTGATTGGGAAAGAATAAAATAAACGCAAGTAATATTATACATATGTATGTCAATGTTATTTGTAAAACACAACATATAAATATGTAGTTATAAATATTCGCCAGCCGCTGACGATTTTTTAATGATTTGTTAAGTTCTGTTTTCTATTTTAAAAACCTTATAAAAATATGTACGCATGTACAATAATTATAATAACAAAAACAAAATGTGTCTTTTAAACAGAAGAAATATAGGTATGAATTTTTTTACGTACCAATTCAGAAACCAACGGTATTGACTTCCGACGCGGTCTGATATCTGGCATACTATCGATATTGCTGTAGAAGGGATTATCTCCAGGATGACCATTGGAACGCAATCCGACATCTCCAGCACCGCTACCATTCTGAAACATATACGTATATATACATAGAGAGAGAGATAGAGAGAAAGATGATTGTATACTTATAAATTTTCAGGTTAAAAAGCAAGTTGTGATCTAACTTAAAGGCTTTAAAAGTACAATACAATAATATGCCTTATAAGTTCTCTATTCAACATTCGTGGATGGTTTACCTTTTCTCTATCTTTTGCAGTATCTTCTTCTTTAATCTTATCTTGGTTGTTTCGTTCTTCCATTTTTCGCTCTTTCAAAGTTTTTAACAACTTCCATTTACTACTGCCTAAAGGCGCAGTACCATTTCCAGAAGCAGCTTGTGAGCTATCAAAACTCGAATCTTGGTGAACCACCTTCTGTTGCTTGAGAGCAACTAAAGACGATTCTGTTGAATTTTCAGTGTCTAAATTTGTCACAGAACTCATATCTATAGAGCGAGCGTCATCACATATGATTGTTCCCTTCTCTGAATCTTTCGGTGTACATTCTTCTTTAGCTGTCTTATGATTAAAACTTGTATCTTCTTTCGCAAGACTTCGAAAACTTTGTTTTCTTTGGTTGCTCTTAAAGGTTTCATAGTTAGGCATCTTTTTAATCAGATCATAAGTGTCATAGTCCTCATCGCTGAAGTCTTGCGGTGTGTCTGGGCCGGATGTGGCACTTGATGTCGATTCCTGATCGAACTCGTCTCGTTGTGGAAACTTGATTTTACCACCGCTGCCTCTCCTATGTTTTTTACGAATCTCATCTTCCGATGAATGAGTTGAGCTTGAAGTCTGTTGTAGATCGCAAGATTCATAGTCATGCTGTGTGTCATTCAAGCGTCGTTTACCACGTTTCTTTTTGTATCGTTTTTGTGGTTTTGCAATAGGATCTTGACGATTCTCTTTTTCATTTTCAGAGGCGCCCTCCATATTATTTAAATCACTTGAGAACTGTTTTTGTTTTAAATTTTTTTCGACATCTTTACCTTTATCGGAATATTCCATCTGCAAATCTCCATTTACATCCTGCCAAGCGCTGTGTATATCCGTTACCATAGTGAACTTATCAGTAATGCTCACTCTCGAATCTCTCCTTTCGGGAGTTGACTCAACTTTGTTATTGGTCATAGAGGATAACTCCTTATGTTCATTTATATCTGGATACATTGGAACGACGTTCTTTAGTTCTAATAAAACCTGCGACATCATTTGCTTAATATCTTCATTAATAGAATATTCATCAGTATCTGTGACACCGTAATTATAGCCATAACAGTCACCGACACCACGTAATGCGAGTTGTCCAATTTGAGAAAACAACACATGATTTTCAGAATCTTGAGCCCTTATGATTACCTCCGTATCAACCGTGCGTTTCTGTTCCATTTCCTCAAGCTGGCGGAGTTCATAGCAAAAATACTCGTCGTCAGTATCAATACTGTCTTCTGTACTTTGTCGTCGCGATGAAGAAAGAGTGCGACCAGAATGCTGACTTCGATTATCATCGTCATCTCGAGAGCACCAATTGATTGCACCAGGAATGTCAAGCGATTGTTGCGTTGCCCAAAGGCGCTGCTGTTGCCCATTAACTGGCGTTTTGGATACTTCTGTCTCCTCAACTAATGTTGTTGAGGATACCAATGTGCCGTTATTTGCTGTACCGACAACTTGTGGAGCCATTTCTAATTCCACTGCTACATCGAAATCATTACTGGATAGAGGCACTGGTGACTTCAGCGCCATAGTTGATGTTGTTGAGTTCATTACACATTCCTGACGATTTTTATCTGTAGTTTCATCGTCATCAACGCAAAAGGAATTTGCTTTTTTTAAATAACATTGGTCGCTTTGGTATGAATTGTTTGTAATATTATCTGAAACGGATGGGAAAATGTTGGTAGCAGTTAAATCCACAACACTATTCTCAAGACCGTTTCCTTCAACAAATATTTCTGGTATATTGTCTATTACCAAACCCAACTCAGTTTTTGGTTCACCAGTACAGTTCTGCTGGCTTTGATTATGACTATTAACAACTGTAAATACCTCGGTTTGAGGTTCTAATGCGCAGTACTCTAACACATGATTTGCAGAATCATCAGGAATATTTAAGTCACTTTCACCACTTTCATCCCGCACATTATCATAGGTATCAATATCGACATTAACGCCTTCTTTACTATCTCCAATAAAATGTTGGTGGGATTGATCGATAAAACGTGGCTTGCAAACCACAAACCCTTTCACAATAGACTCATCATTATCCGATGATGGAAAACTTGGTATTTCACTTTCGGGATCTGACATGCTTGAGCCGAGGCGCAGGTCAATGCTGTGCCGTCTGTAGGTTTTAGCTTTTTGCATGAAATGATTCATTTTGGAAGAAAACGAGCGCTTCTTATACGATGATGATTTACTGCTACTAATGCCAATTGTAGACGATGTCCGTTGAGACGTTGACACTGACTGAGCTAAACTGCAACCTGTAACTGTTGCTTTTTGCATTATTTGTTTAGGTAATTTTTGTATTCGCTTTGGTAGGTCAAAGTTACTTAGACTGCCTCCGCGGAGACGACCACTTTTGGATCGCTCTTGCTTTGTACCCACTGACGGATATGAGCCTGCCTGGCCACGAAACTGCATTTCGGATCCCGTTGTTCCTATACCACTGGAAGGTAAAGATTGCGAGCGACTGTAGCGTTTTAACTTAAATTGCCTTGGCAAAAGATTACTTAACTTATTCCATACCTTTGGTGGCTTCAACTGATCTTCGATTATTTGAATTTGAAGTTCTTGCTGCGAGTTGTGGGTATTAAAGTCTTGTCGAGTAAAAGCCTCAATATGAGGTTGTGATTGTGAAATAATAGTAAAATTATTTTTTTTCTGCTGAGGTTGCCATTTGCCGTTATTCTGAGCATGGACTTGCTGAAGTTCTGTTATTGACGATAGATCGCCGATCGATGTACGAATGTTAGGTGAATGTCTTCGCATATACTCAAATTGATCATATCTCCCCATATAATCGAGATTGTTGCAGCTGTTATAGTCAGCGATGCCAACGGACGAGGGATAATAAACGAGTCGGTCGGTTAGGTTTCTGTTTCGATTTTGCTCTTGAATCTCTATGCTATCTATGTCTGTTTCTTCGTACGCAATCACTCTGTGGATAGCAGAATGCTTGACAGTGGCGTCAACACGAGAGCTAGAAGAAGCCGGTGATGAACTTTCCGATTGATTTTTGAGTAAGTCGGGTATTCGATTGAAGTTTTCATCTGGGGTAATAAGGCAATGACGATTACTTGAATTAACTTGTCTTCGTTGCTGATTTTGCTCAGATTGTTGCTTATGTTGCTGCACAAATAAATAATTTCCATCCTGAAACTGGACTTCATTTTTAATATTGTCCTGGCTTTCATGGTATTTTTTATGTTGATTTTGGTCCCATTTAAGCATTTCGTCAATAGTTTGCATTTTGTTGTCACCACCGACACTATCAAATTCGTCTGCTTTTAATACATTAAAAATGGACTTGTTCTCATAAACTGAGCATATTGGCATATTTTTCGATAATTCATGAATATAATTTAAGTTTTCCTCGGAGAAAAAAAAATTCCTTTGTTGTTGCTTGTCAGTGTCGCCTGTATACGTTGATATTGAAGTCCCTCCGGCTATTGTTACACCGGTTGCCGTTTGTATCTGTTTTCTAAAGATGTCATCTACATTGTGCAGATCATTGGTTGGTAGATCTACCATTAGCTGAATTACATCATTAGTGAGGCCCTGGTATTTAGACAAGAAGGGATTGACAATATGCATACTCACAGGTGAATTTGGCGACTTCTCCCAACTGGAAAAACCACTCAACGAAGAGAGGCCTGAATCAGACTTCGTTTGTTTTGGAGAGACATAAGATTTGTGAAACTGCAATAGATCGGTTTGTTGCAGCTCATTATTAAATGGATTTACTAAATGCGAGTTTCGAAAATCGATTTCATTTTTTTGTTGTATCGGGTCAATTGTTTCGTCAAATACATTGTCGTTAGGTGCCGGAGGTGGAGGACTTTGAACACCATCATCTAATAATATGTCACTGAATTCAGCAGTAATTTTATGCTGCTCCGGATTTTGTAATTGCAACAAAAACAACATACTATTGTGCCGCTCCAAACTTTTTTTTAGCGACTTGATATATTCGTCTTGATTGTAAATATTCATCGAGGAGTTAGACGTAAACTTTTCAGTATTAGTTCGACGAAGAGGACTATTGTTCTGTTGTAAGAGAACACGTTCATATTCGGCGTCGATGTCTAGATAATTATCGGATTGAAAGCAGTTAGACTTTTTAGAGTCTGTATATATTTGGGCCAAAACTTTCTTGTGATTTATTTCGATTTCTTCAGTCTCTAACAGTTTTAATTGTTCATCTAAATTGGAATTGTTCCGCAATAATTGTGCACTATAATCAAACCGCTCTGATTCAGCAAATGATGTAGAGTTCGTCTCAAAACCTGCATTAGAAGCGGGATCAAATGGAACGGATTCTAGCCTGTCCTTTTTAAAGTCATCAAACGTATTCCCCACTAACTTTTTTAATGTATCCACGTTTTTTTCAAACTTCTTAATGACCATATTAAATTTCTTTTCATTGCTTGTTATGCCAAGTTGTTTCAACTCCTCTGACATTGTAACAGGATTCAATAGTAAAAATATAAGGTTCTTATCGACTTCATTAAGTTTTTCAAAAAACTTTTGTTCGGATTTAATCAGTTTTCGTAGCTGAAGTATTTGAGGTGACGACAGTGAACTTAAATCACTTATTTTGTTTATTTCTAAAATCATTAATTCACATATACTGTCTAAAATGATACTACCATCAGTATAAAAGTTGCCACCTTCTTCCGAAGAAGAGGATGCTGTAGAGCGATGGCTTTCACGATCAGCCGTTGGACCAATATCGTGGGATTGAGTGTTTACGGAACCCTTGAATGTTATTTTTAAATCATTAGTTGTCGAAGCTATTGAGTTAGGAGAAGAAATAGCGGACTGGGCTAACGCACTCTTTAGATTATTTAGCATATCCATTTCGTTTTTATGATGCTTTTTTTTATGCTTTCGACTTTCTTTATGCTTCGATTTAGCAACTATTGAACCTGCAGAATTTTTTTTCTTGTCTATTGAATAAGTAGAATGGGAGAAGTTATCCTCAGTCGTGCCTAGAAGCACCGTTCCGTCTCCCTCGTTTTTATTGGTTTCATGGATCATGACAAGCGATGATGCTGGCCGTAGTTCCGTGATATGTTCGTGTGTAGATTCCGGTAGCTGAAGTAGCCGGTCCATGTCTGAAATTTCCGATGTAAGATTGTTTTCACGATATGCCTCGTTAAGTATTTTGTAGAATTCTTCATTCATTTCAGAATTATTTGTCGTTGTCGTTGAAAGTCCATCTATTGTTCCACCTCCAGAGTCCGCGATGGGTACTGCTTGCTGCCCTCCTTCTCCGGTTTTAGAGGCGGCTAGCCGAAAAAACTTATCCGCTTCCATTAGTTCGTCCAATTCGCTCGGTATTTTCATATGAACTACATCACCACAGTCACCTAATTCACAAAACAGCATCTCTTTGCCATCATGTATTTGTGCGTATGATTGCGCTTGTCCCAAATTGTTAGAACCTCTATCTCGATTATCTTTATTGAATATAAGAGGTAAATTATGAAGACTTCCTGCAGCACTTTGTGTCACTTGGTCCAGTATTTTACGTCCATTTAAAAACTCCTGTAGCAGATCTACCCTGGCATTGTTTGCCAGCAACTGCTGCTGTTCGTAAAGAAATAAATCGGAGTTGGAATAGAGTTTTTGTCGTGTTTCGCTACTACCATATTTTAAATGCTCTAGTTTAAGTTTTTGAGGCATGTGATGATGTTCCTGTAATTCAGACATATTCAGCGAAGATAGGGAGCCTCCTCCAACATTTTTTGTGACTTTCATACCATCGTTATGATGCAGATTAAATTTTTCCTTTGGCCCAAATGCACTTATAAACTTGGTAGACTCTATAGCTTCATTTTGCAATGATTGCAATGCAATACTACCTAATGCAACTTCATTTAATTCTCTGCTGTGCTTAATAGCATCTTGACCTTGTTTTAGCTCTATTAATAATTTGTTAAGGTCCTTCTCTGTTCTGGACATATCAAACGCAATTTTTATTTGATCAAATGCCGAATCTTGCGCCCGATTATTTAAAAGTATGCGCCCCGCTTGCTGTTCGGCACTCTCTATACCGGCAAGTAGCAATTGTTCTTCATCCATAAAATCTGTAAATTGAGCGTGATCGAACTCAGAAGAGCGTAAATCGTCATTCTGCTGATTAGCAGCAGTAAAAAGGTCCACAAGATTTTTGACAACAGATCCTTGTTCTACGGATATGTTTTCGAGTTTCTCCAAACGAGTCCAAATTTTGGCATATTCAGTTGACAACAAATCTAGCGCTCGCCATGCAAATTTTAACTCAGTTTCTAGCAAATTAATGCGGGTAGCAATCTTATCCATGTAGTCAGATATGATGTAATCTGAGTGCTGTTGCGCATTATAAAGTTGACAGAGTTGTTGTTCGCTCGTCAAGGATGTCATGCTACCACTGTCCGTTTCGACGGCCTTTGGAGTGTTTAGATGGGATAAAGCCACTGTTGATGGCATTACAGATTGAATACAGATTGTATTTAAAATGGGAGGTTGGCGATCTTTTGTCGACATAGAAAGTTCCTTTCTTCCTGGTTGCCTGAGTGGCTGTTGCTTGATTTTAAAATGACTTTGCGCGGGTCGTTGCGGAATCACTTGACCCTGTAGTAATTCAGTTTTCAAAAGACTGGTTTTTGTTTGCTCTTCGTTGTTCTGCTGAGTATAGAAACGCTTGGGCGAACAAGTCGTGCTCATTGTGTATTGAATGCTGCTCCGGAAAGGCACCTGCACCGGCGTAGTGCGTTAGTGATTTATAGGTTATTTTGAAAAGTTTTTCCTTTAGCCTTGGTGGTGGCACTAATAACACTTAACTAAGTTATTTAATATTTTGATAATATCTATTATAATCGGATAATTCCGACGTTTTTTGTTAAATATAGGTTCACTTCCCAGTCATTATTATTGTACTTTTAAATAGTTCTGTTGTTCTATTTTTATTAGCAGTCTTAAAGTCAACGCTACTAAGTTTAAAAGCAAGTTTATTGCTAGAAAGATGAGCGAGCCGTTTGGGTTCTATGAATAAAAGTATATAGAACATGTTTCTTAAAAAGTTGTTTGGATAAATATGTATGGCCGTAAGAAAAGTTATAGACAATTTGTCGAATGACTGATTAACAATACTAAAAAAATATATGCCGAACCAAGCACTAAATAAAAAACGACAGATGGACAATGGTATATGTGAGCACCTCCTTAAGGTTTAATTTCACGGTGCACTAAAACCCAGATTTGATAATCACCGAAGCAAAAGAAAAATTAACTATTTCCCATAAATAAATTGTGCCTTTCTGTATCAGTACAGAAGGCGTCAGTCTACGCGCTTTCTTTTGTTCATTCGTCCGTCCGTCTACATTCGTTAGCTATCTGCCCTTTCTGACCAAGGAACACTTTCACACGAAATTGTGTATACGCATTTTTAAAGGACGTTATATGCCCGAGAATATCGTTGGAGATTTTTTTACAATTAAATTATCATCTAAATCGGAATATTGAAAATTATTCGCTAAATATTAAAATGCGTTTTCGATATAATGACTAAAATATAAAAAAATTGTATAAATTTTTTTTAGATTCGTTAATTCTTTGGTGTGTCCGACGCCAAAATATGTTTCACGTTATTCAGCTCGTTTTATTTTAAGTGGTGTCCCACCAAGTATTTAGTAGGAAACTGTTTGAATATTGGTTCTCTCACATCATTGTTCTCCACTAACAAAAGCTTCAGAAGCTCTCTATAGAGACATTTACATACACAGTATTAAGAATCAAAAAAATGTACTTCGGCAGTGTTGGCCAACAACTAAAGACAAGAAATAATCCATTCAATTTGTAGTTTTATAAATTTTGGGTCGAATTTGAACAGAAATGGGCTAAATGGAACTTAACATATTTAAATGCACCTAATGGAAAAAAATAAAAACATTATAATTATAGCTCTAGCAAGCAGTGCGCATGTTTCTTTACATAAACCAGATGCTCTCTCTCTCTCTTTAAATTTTTTTTGCCTTTGAAGCTTTAATTTTTGAGTAAAAAGACGAATATAGAAATTGTTCTTTTGAAGCTTTAAGCTTTGACTAAAAAATATAACGAATATAAAAATTGTAATTTTGTGTTTTTCTTAAAATATGTACTTACAACATTTGGGAGTACAATACAGTGACGAGTACTCAGGTGGTACTGTAAGAAGAATCTTAACAAATGAAAAACTCCCTCGTTATTCTCTATTATTCAGGCATGTGCCAGAAATCTCTTTCAACCCCATATCAACATAACAATACCATATAATAACAATTCACGGTGTGCAAGAAATCTCTTTCGATGGTTTTGAAATCTCTCACTTTTATAAGTTCATTGGTGAAAGTTGGCATGTTTGCAATTTGTGTACGTGCTGTTGAATGAACAGCTATTTGCGATTCGACCGTTTAACATTTTGTTGGGACACTTAACTTTGATTCTTCTTTGGTGTGTCTTGCTTGTCTCACTCAATAAAAGCAAAAATATGCGAAAGAAGACAAACAAAAATCACAAGAAGATCACTATATGCAAATACCTGAGTTCACAAGAATGTAGACATTATCGATTTTAATTTTTTTTGTATTTTATTTTAATGTTATGATTCTAAAAAACTTAACAAACGTCCAACGCGAGGGAGGGCGCGCAACGCACGCTGGGATACCTATTATACTATAAGTTTCTAATCAAATTCCATGAAATGCGTATATTTCAAGACCTTAGACTTACTGGATCGTATAGCTTCCATAGAAACCCAAACCTAAATTTAGGTTTCCATTAGAAAAACTTCTTTATTTTTTGCGTTATCGAACTGAAATTTGAACAGTACTAGTGTCTGACCTATATTCAATAACCATGTAGATTTGAAGAACCTAGTATTACTGGATCGTAAAGCTCCCATAAAAATATTTCGGTTTCAGTGTTGAAATGCTCTATGTGTACTGACTACATATACTCTAAACAAGTCAAATCAATAATTAAATACCTATATCTATCACAGAGGCAGAGTCAGTAGGCAAAAACGTTTTTTAGGGGGTGCGTGAAGAGTATATCAACTTCGGCATAGGCGATGTTAAACTTCTTCTTACTTATTCTTTAATAACTTCAAATAAGGGAGAATTTCACCCAACCGCATTTATAAAAGTTAGAAATTTCAAAACCCTCAAATAGATTTCTGGCACTCCAAGAATTGTAATTGAAGTGATATGGGTTGAAAGAGATTTCTGGCACATGCCACATTAAATCGACTTTGTTTGAAAATTTTTCTCAACAGATTTTAAAAAACTTATAGCTCCCATACAAATATTTCGGTTTCAGTGTTGAAATGCTGTATGTGTACAGACTGTGTATTAGGGTGCCCTAAAATTTTCGCATTTTATTGTAGATTTTAGGAAGGCATACCCTCTAATTGTATTTAAGACATATATACGAGGGTCAATAAACAAGTACTTAGCCTCACCGCCCCATGGCGCTGCTATTAAAAAAGAGTATTGCCATCGTGCAGTACATTCTTTTAGTAGCTTACTGTCAAAGTTTCAGTCAATTCCCTTCATTACTTTTGTTTTTTATAGCCTTTGGAAGCGAGCGTGCCGGTCAGTGAATCCATGTATCTTCGACGGTCACTAAACGACGGATTGCGCTTAAACAGAGGCAAACACACCAGAGACGAATCACCGAACGATATTGCTCTTTTCCATTTTTGTAAAACTGACCGACACGCTCGCTTCCAATGGCTATCAAAACAAAACTAATTAAGGGAATTGACTGAAACTTTGGCAGTAGGCTACTAAAAGAATATACAGCACGATGGTACCACTCTTTTGTAACATGACTTGAGAAAGGCTCGACCGATTTGGAATTTTTTTTTTGTTGCGATGTGTTCGTTAAAGTGCAAACAATAAGAATATAAAATTTTTGAAAAATCCACGGGAAAAGTCGGAATTTGTGAATAAAAATTTGTTGTTTTTGTTGCAAACCAAGAACATGTGCTAGCTCAGGGGCCCGACAGCTCATGAGTAAAATGAGTGAAGACAAAGCCATTGTTGGTCACAAATATTATTATTATTATTTGTTTTCTTCCAAAAATTAAAAATGCTAAAATTTTTGGAAACCCTACTGTGTATGCTCTTTCACAGTAGCGTAGGCGAAAATGTATAGCCGGAATTAACCTTCTTTTTTAGGGTTCTTTACCCAAAGGGTACCAAAGGGAACGTTATTGCAAAGACTTCGTTGTCATTCCGTCCGTCCTCGGGACATATCTCATTAACCGCAATAGCTAGAGAGTTGAAATTTTCACAGAATGTGTAGTTCTATCCGGGCATCAGCAACACATACTAAAACTAAAATATTTTCAAAAACTTAAAGGGGTCCCATACAAGAAATATTTTGGTATGTATGGCAGCTATACGATTCAGTAATCCCATCTATTGAAATCAGCCAAATCGGCCAAATAGGAGGGGTACCTCCCATACAAACCCATCATTAAAATTCAGGTTCTTATTAGAAAAACGTTTTCGTTCTGTTCTATTGAACAGAAATTTAGACACTATAAGTTTCTGATGTATAGCCATCAATCAACCAAATTTTAAGATCGAAACCAAAATGTTTGTTGTATGAAGACACATTCTGTGAGAATTTCAACTCTCTAGTTATTGCGGTTCATGAGATATGACCCGAAGACGCACGGACTGAGAACAAAGCTCTGCAATACCAACACCAAACAAAATCAATAAGGAAATTTTAATTACCTTTTCCGCTATTCTTTGAACGATTAAAATTAACAGTTAATAATACGAGGGACACTACAAAAATTTTGCAATGGGAAGTAAATATGCATTATTTCGATTCAAAAATAGCTGTATTGTTTTTCAAAGTATTATCCAAGAAGATCAAAACACTTTTGCATACGTTTCAACCAATTTTCGAAGCATTCCGATTGAGGTAACCAAAACATACTTTTTGAATGCATCAAGCGCTTCATTGATTGTCAAAAATCGTTGACCACGTAATTTGTTCTTCACTGTAAGGAATAAAAAGAAATCATTTAGTGCTAAATCAGGGCTGGACGCGGGATGACTCATTAATTCAACGTTTTATGCCCTCAAATACTCGGTTATGTGAGACCTCTCCTTATAATGATGAAGAATGTTCCGACGTCGAACGTTTGTTTTCCACATTTTACCAAAAACTTCTGGCAAACAGATGGTTGTATAGCACTCAGAATTGAACGTCCACTAATGGCATGGTTATGATATGTCCGGTTATTCCAAAGAGACCACCATTTGCTGCGAAGTGGTTCGTGATGAAACAATTTTTGCTGGATTGTTATCCTCTTGGAGTACCCATACGGTGGATTGCTGTTTACATTCCGGCTCATACGCATAGATTCATGATTTATCCTTTATTACAATCTTAAATACGTCTTTTGAAGCAAACGATCGTATTCTTTAAGCATTTATTTGCTCCAATCGACGCGAGGCCTTTTTTAGAGCGATTGTCAAATTCTTTGGGATCCAACGCGAAACTAGATTTCTCATAAAATATTCTATGAATTGCAGTGGCCCACAGTTGCCTCAATCTCACGGTATGTCACGTTCCGATCTTCCATTATTAGTTAATCGATAATGTTTTCGGGCGTAACAACTGTTTTTGGTCCTCATGAAATACGTCCTGCAACGTAGAGCCTCCACGATTAAAATCCATAAACCACCGAGATATGGTAGTCTTATGTGGTGCTTTATCAACAAAAATCGGAAATCGTAAAACATCCTTGCACGCAAATGTTCACGATTTATAGTGAATTGACACCAAAGTGATTCATTGAGAATCGAATTTGCATTTACAAAGGCGATTCTGATTTTTGAACAGCTGTTTTTTGTTTTGATTATACATATGTCGGATTTGTAGTTTCGCTATTAATAATTCCTGGCGCCTGGTTGGCGCGAGCGTAGCGAGTTGTTGAGCGTGGCATCTTGTCCTCACTTTGGTTGTCAGCACACCAATCAACTCAATTTTGTCTACATCGCAATACCGGCGATCAACCACCAGGCATATGCAATTCTCTTTCTCTCCATTCTTAGAACAACGGTTCTTATTTATATCGTCTATTTCATATGCTATTTACAAAGAGCAAGCCTCAGTATGTCTTGCTCGCAACAACAGGCAGCAAGTGTCAGACGACATCATGCGTCATGAAACAAAGCAAAGACCACAAAAGAACACAGACAAGAGCAAAGGAAACAATAACTACATCATACAGTTATGTCAATTCCATTATAGCAATACATTTTTATTCAACTTAAACCAATTAACAATTCATAATACATGACATATCAATGACGCTACGACACGGCCAGCCTGACTAGCACACGTCACGGAGGTTTGTATGGTACGCCTTAGTGGTCCGATCAAACTAAAACTGAATATTTTAGTTTTAACATTTGTTGCTGTAGCCCCGAGGGAATTATACACTCTGTGAAGATTTCAATTTTCTACATATTATGGAATTTGAGATATGGCGGACAGACGGGTGGACGGATAGCGAAGCCTTAGAAATATGGTTACGTTTCTATCTTTTGGGTACGGTACCCTAAGAAAGAAGATTGTATCAAATTACTTATAAATTGATATCTCCGAACTGTGAAACCGCACAACCAGGAAACTTGTGTGGCACAAAAGCTCATCTGACAAAAAGTTTACCATGTGAAGCAAGACAATGAAAACTTAATTTCCACAACTATAAAAGACAACATACTCGTAAATTAAATTTACCCAAGGGAATTAATCACCATCATCATACATTTCAAATAAATTATGATGCATAATTTTAACTAAAAAAAGAGCTCGCTGAACACGCATTAATCAAGAAACTAGCATCTATTTAATTTTCCAAGAATATAATATATTTTTTATGTTTTTTTTAATATATACTCGTAAGAACTAGAATTTTAGTCATAGTGGGATTTTCATCTCTACCGAAATGCTGGCCTATTATAAGTCACGCATTATTAATGCATTCAAATAAAGAATAAATTATAGCAAATGAGAAAATGAGCATAAGTGGACCTTATATACGAGGTCTGTTCAAAACGTATCCCATTTTTTTTTTTTTTTTTGTAGTGTTATGTTGGTACTCATGTCCCTCACATATGTTGACAAGGTCGCCCAGTTTAACTGATTAGTTAATTTCTGACAGCTGTTTTCAATGTACGTGTTTTAGCTCGTCTTTGATTTTTGTCTATTCCAAAAAATGGATTAAAGAATCTGTATTAATAATTTTTTGAAATATAAAATTAAGAACTCCAAAGCATTTAATATGTTGTCCGTGGTATTTTCCGAGTCTACCTTGAGCAAAAAAAAACAAGTAGTGGTATAAGTGGTACTAACTCTTCACAGAATGTCGAGAACAACGGATGAAAACATTGAAGAATCATCACATTTCATTTCATATTGTATCGTATTGCTTCTTCTCCCTACCTCTCTCTCTCCCCCCCCTCTCTCTCTCTCCCTCTCTCTCTCCCTCTCTCTCTCTCCCTCTCTCTCTCTCCCTCTCTCTCTCTCCCTCTCTCTCCCCGCACATTATCACAAGCAAACGATGCTTGCTAAAACACATTCACATTAACTTATTTTGCTTTGACTATTTTATTCTTTCTTTCTTCTCTCTTCCTCCCCTTGCAAATTTTCGATTACTATTTTATTATTTCTTTGTTTTTTGTATATTGATGGTAATTATCCTATACATATGTATGAATAGGACTAACAATAAGGCCTCAACTCTTGAAAACTAATACAAGAGGAAGGGGCTCACTTAGCACTACGAGCCTCTAAGTAAGCAAAAGGGCAACACGATCGTTACGAATCAGACGAGATGAGTTCCATGTATGGACAAGGACTCTGGCTAGAGGATTAACGTGTCGAACTAGTTCGTCCATGTAAATAGCTGTACGCTTGGAGCATTCTTCATGTACTGGTGGTACTGCTAGGTTTTTGTGAATGTCTTCATTCCTGATATACCATGGAGCTCCCGTGATTGTACTAAGTATCTTGGATTGTGCTCCTTGTATAACTTCAATGTTACTCGCGCTCGCGGTACCCCACAATTCAGAACCATAAGTCTAAATTGGTTTAATAACAGAGTTATAAAGTATCACCTTGTACTCAAGTCTCAGTCCAGATTTAGAATTGAGTAGCCAGTGAAGACTTTGAGCCCTTAGTTTCCTGAAAGCTTTTAAGATGAGCATCTAAGTCTGCAGAAGCTTTAACTGGGCAACGGGAGCGGCTGATTATGGCAGTGTCATCAGCAAATGTCGAAGTGACAATTTGACTACTTGTTTTAATGTCGGCAGTGTAACATGTAGAGAGTTGGTCCCAAGACACTTCCTTGGGGTACGCCTGCCTTACTACAGACGCTCGATTTGATATGTAAGATTGCTGGCTCTATGCATATTTTGGGGTAGCAAGCATTTAATTTTGTAAATCAAACCCTCATGCCATACTCGATTAAACGCTTGTGCTATATCAAGGAATACTGCTGAGCAATATTCTCGCTGTTCAAAGGCAGTTTTTATTTCCGAAGTTACTCTGTTGACTTGCTCAATCGTTCCATGTTTTACTCGAAAACCAAATTGATGATCTGGGATTAAATTTTTGCTTGTAACTGATGATTGAGTTTGGATTTAAAAACCTTCTCAAATAGCTTAGAAAGACATGGAAGCAGACTTGTAGGTCTTTATGAACAAGGAAATGTCCTATCCTTCCCGATCTTTAGGACTGATTTCTTCCATTCTGGTGAGGAAGCAAAAATTTTAGGTAGATTAGGTTGAAACACGTGCTCCAGATGGTTGGCAAATACATTAGCCTTCTCTTCATCAGACCGAGCCCACATTCCGTTTCTGTCTCTAATAGGTGAATCCAGTTGTGGGTGATGGGTTATAGATATAGCGCCTTTATGCCTCGAGCTGGTCGCTTAAAAGTGCTTTGACTAGTTTTTTTGTTGCAGTTTTTAGCACTTGTTTAGCAGTAGGAGATCTCTGCTGTTCTCATTCTCTTCTCAATCGTCGTTTAGAAGCTATAAGTTCTTCTATTTCCCTATTTGAGTAAGATTTCCTGCTGAACTTGTGAGCAACAATCGCAGGCGTTGATACCTCAGCTGCAGCTATCAATACGACACTTAACTAATTAACAGATTTGTCGATATCATTTTCAGAGTTGATCGCAGGTGTAATTTCTATGTGAGAAGTAATATATTTTTTATATTGTAACCAATTAGATATACGGGCGATCCTCACCTATTGGAAAATCGAGTAAAATGATATCAACGGGTGAGTGATCGGATGAAAGTTCATAATGATTAAAGGTTTCTTGGTATATTTTTTGTGATTCCAAGGTCTGTGATATCGGGAGTTTTACTTAGATCCGTCGGCCAGTATGTAGTCCTACAGGGAGAAACGAAGTCTAGCTTGTTTTTACAATTTACAAGAGTGTGGTCGAGTTTCCGACTTTTTGGATTTACTAAACGAGAACCCCAATATTGTGTTTAGCATTGTAGTCACAGGCCACCAAAATCGTTCTCCAAGGTTATCAAAGAAATTTTTAAACACATCTGCAGATATTGAAAATCGTTGAGGAAAATATACTGCAGTTAACGTCAGATTACCATGACGCATTTGCATCCGAACCGAAGTTGCTTGTAGATAATCAGATGATGATGGCTACAAAGTCGGGAGTTTAATACGCTTCCTTATAATAATGCATGTATATTTGTATAAACAAAGTAGTCTGGTATAATGAAGTTGTTTTTGCGAGTCAAATGAGTCTCACAGACTAACATCACATCTACATTGTTGTCCTCTAGAGACTTCATCAACTCTAGTTTGTGCTGTGAAACGCCATTTGCATTCCAATGAGTTATTTTTATATGATCCATTATGCGGAATTTAACTTATCCAAAAAATAGTTTTGCATCATTAAGATTGTTTCATTCTGTATAAATTCACTAGAACTTTGTGGTTGCAACGCATTTTGAGTTGGGGTAGTTTGTGAAATTAGTTCATTATGTTGAGACATTAGAGCCTTAAGCTTCACAATCATTTCTCTCTCTCTCTCTGTTGTTTTGAGGCATCCGCCGAGCCGGCACTTTATTCAGGCTATTCAGGTATTTATGTTTGTAGCAGCAAAGTGCTTACTTTAAGTGTTTCACTCTCATTTTAATCAATTCGATTTTCCGATTTATTAATTTTTATTTATTTATTATTATTAAAATTTAATAAGTTTATGTTGCCACTCATTTGTTGAAGTAACAAAGCGTTTATAAAAACATAAAAAATAAAAAACAAAACATTTTTTTTTAATTCAAAAATCACGTTTTCGCCAACTGGTCTAAACATTACCCAAGCCACGCGTTGCTTATTTTCTGATCGACAAGAAAAACATTAACCAAATCGTCTATGACGATTTCAAATTTCACTCTACCAAAACCAAAAAAGTTTCACATCAAAAATAATAATTAAAACTTTTATTTTGAATGGAGCTGCGCTCTAAACGGGTGTCCCACGACACCTGTTCATTCATTTTTATCATTTTTTTTTTTTTTTTTTAAATAGGCAACAATCGAAGACTAGCACGTGCAAGCAAAACAGTTGTTAAAATTAACTAAACAGTCAAAATGGTCGACCTTGTCAGCAAAAGTGATGGACATGACGCTACAAAAAAAATGGAAAATCGAATATACGTAGCTCGTGTAAATTCAATATTCCCGATACTTTTTGAACAGACCTTGTATTAACAAATCATATATTAAATTTTCCAACATTTGCATATTTGTATATACAAATTTTGTATAACACAAATAGTATGATATAGTATCAACTTACATAGGAAGCGATACTTGCACGATGGTGTTTTAATAGTTTACTAAGTTTCCGTGTCCGCTCTAACGATGTCATATTCAGTCTTAATTTAGAAATCCTTATGGAGTCTGGAGTACGTAATATGGGTTCGAAATCATTTTTCAAAAAAATAGGTTTTTCACCGTTGTTCCATTTATGCCGAAAAAAAAAATCTTTTAAGAAATTCATTGTTCTGTGTTGTCGAAACGAAAATTTGAAAAAATAAAACAACACTTTGCACAGCGTGTGCGAGTCTCTATCATGAACTGACTCATTGCTTCAGTACGACGCGGTTAGAGTCTTCGATTAAGGTGCTTTCACGCGATATACTCATGCGGGTGTCACAGCGCATTAGACCTTCGCCAACTTTAATGTTCATAAGTGTACCACATAATGTGCAACAAAAACATCTTTATCAAGCGAAATGGTTCGTCACAGCGGGTATAAAAAGCAAATTACCATATTTAATACTCTTCACGCAGTGATTAGTAATATAAGTTTGCCATGTAGTTTGTAACACACAGAAGGAGACATCGGAGATCCCATTGATCAGTTCACGAGTTGATTAAGCCATGTCCGTCTCTCTGTCTGCATATATGCATACTACTTCCCAATTTTTTGGAGCTAGAGAGTTGAAATTTTGCACGAACCTTCTTACTACACGCACTACGTTTGTCGCAACCAGCCTAATCGGACCAATAGAGGGGGTACCTCAATTCAATTCTTGTTAGAAAAACTTTTTGGTTTTTGTCCTACCGAACTGAAACTTGGACATTATAAGTTTCCAAAATAGGCGCAGTACATTTGTTAGAATCAGACGAATCGGAGCACTAGGGGAGTACCTCCCATACAAACCACCCTTTAAAATTCAGGTTCTTATTAGAAAACTTTTTTGTATTAGGCACTATTGAAATGAAATTTAGATACCATAAGTTTCTAATCAATGTCCACAAAATGTGTAAATTTCCAGAACCTAGAGTTACTGGACCATATATCTCCCATACAAGCCAAATTCAAATTTAGGTTCCTATTAGCAAAACTGTTTTGTTTTTTGTATTATCGAACTCAAATTTGAACAGTATAAGTGGATGACCCATATTCAATAACCGTGTAAATTTCAAGAACTTAAGATTACTGGCTCGTAAAGCCCCCATACAAATATTAAAATGCTGTATGTGTGCTGACTATTCCCTAAGTCAAATCAATATTCAAATATTTCTGAATGCTCTATCACAGAGTGTAGGCAATAACGTTTTCTGGGGCGTACGTGAAGAGTATATGAACTTCGGCATAGGCGAAGTAAAACTTCTTTTTATTTGTTTTAAATACATTTATATTATTTACACGCTTATGTACATATTAGATAGTAAATTAAAGGGTTCACATAAATGTCGTCGTAATTTAAATTCGCTTCAAAGTACATATGCTCTATAATATAGAACTTTAAATTGGATTTGTAATTCTCCAAGATGCATTTGGAAATTAAACACATACAGTCGTGTTTAATAAATATAAGGCATATATCTATCTATACATATATCACAACATATTATAAAACAAAGTCGTTTTTTTTCCTATGTAAGCTTAAATCTTTAAACTACGCAACGTATTTTGATGCGGTTTTTTTTTAATAGATAGAGTGATTGAAGAGGAAGGTTTATATTTATAATAACATCCATTAAATAGTGGAGAAATACTGTTATTTTCACTATACATATACCTATATGCCTATCTTTAAAATTAATGTTGTTGTTATATATAATAGTTCATGGAAAAAGCATTTACTACAATATTCCAGCTTCTCATTATTTACACAGCAAAGTTTCTTCAAATGTGATTTTAGATTATTTGTATTTAAGTCTGATTATTACTATCAAGAAATTATAACGTCATGTTTGGAAGACGTCATCGTTCGAACATAGGTCGTAATACAGTGAATGCCAAAAGAGTACGTTCAGCAAGAGATGAAGAATCGTCAACGGAACGTGAGGCTTGCCTCAGTCAGGCCCGGAATAGTTATAGAGCTGAGAGAGAGTCATCATCACGAGTTACTAATTCATGGGTAAATAAAGAAAATTCTGCCATGAATTACGATCCTTCGATTTCTTACAAGGACGATCGTATAGTATCAATAGGTACTATGTCAGTAGTGTGTGAACATTGCTTGGCATTGAAATTCAAGGAAGAATCGAAAGGCATGTTGCTTACAAGGGAAAGTCAAATTAGAAGAAATTCTCCATCCACCTGAACCACTTCACTCTCTTCTTACGGGTGATCATCTATATATATAAAAATGCACTCAAAAAATAGTATGACCCCGCAAAACTTGAGAACGGCTGGACCAATTTTGATGATTTTGGTTTTTTTGTTGTACTAATGGAGTTACAGTCAGGTTGTTTGCTACATTTGGATCCGGTAGGTAGCGCTGTTGTCCAGATATAGATAGTTTTATGCCATTTTAAAATTTTTTTTTTATTTGGTGCAAAATATACTGAACCGATTTTTTTTAAAAGAACAAATGATTCTTAAAGTTGTTTAGGTTATAATAGAATATTAAAATATATTGTAAATTATTAATTACACATTTTACAATAAAGCTTTTTATAAGAAACACCCAATTAACGCATAGGGGGTGTAGCAACGCTCGCCGGTTAACGCTAGTATACTTATATACTTATGTTTCTTATTATTTATTGTATATATGAAATTACCTAAGTATAAATTTGTGAAGCTCTCGATAGATATATGTTTATCTATCTATCGATTTATCTATCTATATATTGGGATAAATTAAATATGTGTTGTCAGTAGGAAATAATGTTGAAGGTGCAACATATGGAGATGACACAGCGATAACTGCGTTGAATGAAGACAGTGTGATTGCATCTTGAGTTTTTATATATTGGTTATGTGGTAGGTTAGAAACATTTTTTAAAATCAAACAAGTCGTCCTTGCAAAAACATCTCTTGTTAGTTTTTAGAATAAATAATTCTTTGTACTTAAGTATGTTAATATTAAATCTATTTTATTTTCAATCGCTTCGCAATATTTTGTTTTGTTTTCTAAATCTTTTATGCCAAGAAGTCATTAAAATATACATAGGTCGTAAAACAAGAAACGGAAACACACATATGGTAGACATAGACAGAGAAAGAAACAGAATACTAAATGATAAAAGCGATGAAGCAATAGAAATCCGCTGTCTCATGAAAGATCAAGGAGTTCTTTGCGAAAAATTGTGAATCCTCTGTTGAACGTGAAGTTCATCGTAGTTATAACAGGGATGGGACTCCGAAAGCAAGTAAATAAGTTAAAATCTGGCATGAATTACTATTCTTTTATTGAGTATAAGAATGATCCTGTCGTTTCAATAAGCACGATGTCAATTGTCTACGAATATTGCTTTACTTTGAAATTGAGGGATAAATTTAAAGCTGTTTGTTACTTACAAGGAGAAATATTGTAAAATGAACGCAAATTCTTCCTCTATCTGAACCACTCTCTTTAAATATCACTGTGCGAAAGTGGCAGGTTGCTAGCATAATTTAAACGTATAAAACTAGACTCCCAAACTTATTTCTACTGCCCACACTGAGCTGCAAAAAAATTCTAGTGCCACCCACAATTTTTAATTTTAAGTCATTGGTCATCGGTTTAGCCGCATTGAAGAGAGAGTTTGTCTCCCGGTACCACTTTTCGTTGCCTTAACGCCCCCTAATTTGCTCTGACCCTTCTACTTTGAGAATTATCGCCTACTATGGGAACCAATATATAATTGGGTATGGCTTGTATTGTACATAGAATTTTCGTCCCCAGAAGAATTAAAAACCACTTGTTCACATTTCGAGATATAAGGGCAGAATTTTATTTAACAATATACTGTTTAATCCCCTTATAATCCCTGAATTTTTTATTAGATACGATACTAATTCCTCTCAATATACATCCATCATCTATTGTCCCCCAAAGTATAATACAATTTTACATACTGTAGTAGTATAAGTGTATGTGGTGTATAAGTATTGTATATGTATTGTGTGTAAAGTATTGTGAGACAAATGGAGAATGAAACATGAATAAAGTTTAGTTTGTGTTGTGCCAGCAAGTAGAGCGGACGTGTTTATTTTAGCTCTTACAATCTCAGAAGTGGGATACAGAATAAAACAATTCATTTTTTTTTCTATTCTCGGATACTGTCTGTGCTGAAAAATATTCAGCTAGTGAGTTACGTGCGTGGTGCAAGTGGTTAGGATTGCTCACGTATGGAAACAAGCACTCTTTGGCGGCGCGTATTAGCGAAGTGGCGGATCGCGGTGAGCTGATGGATTTCTTGAATGATCAGACTAATGAAACAGTACAATTGAAAGAGAAACGGCAATGGAACGCAAATGAGCGCACAACAAATGAAATGACAATGAAACGCAACGCGAATGAGTGTACATCAGATCAGACAATTGAAAAGGAACAAATGAAAGAGATACAGCAGTGGAATGCAAATGAGTGTGCTGCAGGTTTGTCAAATGAGAACGCGTCAGACTTAACGCCAGGGAACACAAATGAAATGACAACGAGAAGCGGCGCCAAGAAGAATATAAGACGACAAAGGAAAAACACAAAAATGTAGCAGACGAAGATTTACGGCGCCAACAAGTAACAAATTATGAGTTCGAGCTGATAAACAAAGAGCTTATGTTATTGCGTTTCGAGAGAGATTTGTTGCGAAGAGAGAACGAGCTGTTAAAGGCGACCGGTGAAGTGGCGATGCGACCGATTCATAATGATTAAGTGATTTAATGGAAATGATTCCGTGGTACGATGGTGAGACTTGTGTTCGGGGGTGGATTTCGCATATTACTGCCGTAAAGAAAACATACAACATAAGTGAGGCCAAGGGGCGGGCAATACTTTTAGGAGATCAAAAGGAAAGGCACGAGCATGGTTGCAGTCAAAGCCAGAATATGCGTGTGAAGCTGTCGACTATGTTTTGACGGAGATGGAAAAAGTCTTCAGTGCAAAGGAAAGTCGAATTGTGTTGCGTCAGCGTTTAGAGGCGCGCAAGTGGCGTACTGAAGAACCATTTTCAAATTATTTTAATGACAAGATATTTCTGGCCAATAGTATTGAAATATCAGAAAATGAAGTAGTTGAATATGTCATTCATGGTATACCAGATCGCCAGTTGCGTGTAAGTGCGAGAATGCAACGTTTTAAGTCCAAGGATGACTTGTTTTCTGCGTTTGCCAATGTAAGGTTGATGCCAATGTCTCCAACGCCACAAAATGTTAATATGGAAAAAATGGCGACCAGTAGATGTTACAACTGCAACCGCTTTGGTCACTTCGCCGCTGAATGCAGGAAATCAAAACGGGAAAAAGGCTGCGGCCTGTCCCTTCAGTAAGAAGACGTCCCTTGGTGTGCAAGAAAATTCTGATTATGTAAGGTATTTTATTGTTGAATTTGAAGGTTGTAAAAATGTTGTGTTAACCCTAGATTGCCTCATAGACTCTGGAAGCCCAGTAAGCCTCATCAGAAGTTCCTTTATTCCAGCCAGCGCTCTCGTCGTCTTTTTTTTGCAGAGAAGGGTCAATTACAAAGCTTACTGGATGAATATTTAATTAAAGGGTACATAAGGCCGAGTGAATCGGAGTTTGTGTCTCCAATCGTGTTGGTGAAGAAAGCGACAGGTGAACTTAGAATGTGTGTCGATTTCAGAAGGTTGAACAAGTTGACTGTAAAAGACAGTTACCCAATCCCTTTGATTGACGATTTTTGGATAGACTCGCGGGTAAGACAATCTTTACCAAATTAAACCTTAAAAATGGTTTCTTTCACATTTTTATGCATGAAGAGTCGGTAAAATATACATCTTTCACGACCCCGCTAAGACAGTCCGAATTCTTAACGATGCCGTTTGGCCTGAAGAATACACCCTCTACATTCCAATGGTTCATTAATAAAATTTTCGTGGACATGATAAAAGAAGAAAAAGTTATTGTGTATTTAGATGATGTGATGATTGCGACTGAAGATATGAACACACACTTAGATATTTTGGAGGAAGTCTTTGATACGTTAGTTAAAAATAAACTGGAGCTAAGGCTTGATAAGTGTGAGTTTTTTGAAACAAGCGTGAAATATTTAGGTTATAACATTACAGGTGGTGGTATACAGGCCGATGAGAAAGGCTTAGAGGCAGTTAAAAATTTTCCGGTTCCAACAAAAATTAGTGAAGTGTAAAGTTTCTTGGGACTTTGTTCCTATTTTCGTAGGTTTGTCAAAGATTTTTCCGTTATTGCAAAGCCACTGTATGATTTAACAAAGAAATCTTTCTTTTAGTTTTTAGTGTTTAGTTTCGGTCCCGAGGAGTTGGAAGTCCTTAAAAGCAAACTAGTAGATTCACCAGTGCTAGCATTGTACAGCCCAAATGACGAAACAGAGCTGCATTGCGATGCGAGTTCAATAGGTTTTGAATCAATTTTATTACAAAGGAAAACTGGTGGAAAATTACACCTTGTTTTTTACTTTTCTAAACGCACGACGGATACCAAGTCATAGCTTTGAACTCGAAACATTTGCCATAATATACTCTTTGAAGCGTTTACGGGTATATCTACAAAGGATAAAGTTTAAAATCATAACTGACTGCAATTCACTAACAATGACCCTTAACAAAAAAGATATTAACCCAAGAATTGCAAGGTGGGCCTTGGAGCTCGAAAACTATGATTATAATCTAGAACAAAGGGCTGGGAAGAGGATGCAGCATGTAGACGCATTAAGTCGCTGTACGAACATAATGGTGATTGAAACTAACTCGTTTGAAGAAAATCTTGTGATATGTCAAAGCAGGGATGTCTTTATCGTAAGAATAAAGTCAATGTTAGAAACAGCTGAACATAACCTCTATGAGATGCGCAATGAAATAGTTTACAGGAAAGACAAAAATGGAACATTGTTGTTCTACGTCCCGAAAGACATGGAAACGCATGTCCTCTTTAAGTATCATAACGATTTAGGACACGTCGGTGTAGATAAAGTGGTTGAAATAATTTCAAAAACGTATTGGTTTCCAAAAATGGAGCGGAAGGTGGAACACCATATAAGGAATTGTATGAAGTGTATCACTTTTTCGTCGAAAAACGGAAAACAGGAAGGGTATATTCACAATATCCCTAAAAGTATTGTACTACCCCTTTTGAAGTGGTACATGTCGATCATTTTGGCCCAATATCGGTCACGGGAAACACAAAGAAACACGTTCTTTTAATTATAGATGCAAGAACAAAGTTTGTGAAATTATACGAGACGAAAACGACAAGATCAAGCAAAGTGATTATTGCACTGAGCAGTTATTTTAGAGCATACAGTAGGCCTAAGAATTTAGTTTCGGATCGAGGCACTTGCTTTACGTCGAAGGAATTTTGTGATTTTCTAGAATCAAGAAACGTTCAGCATATTAAGATTGCTACCGGATCGTCCCAAGCGAATGGACAAATCGAGAGGGTTAATCGTAGCTTAGGCCCCATGTTGGGAAAAAATTTTAGCTTGGGAAAAGCGCTAGAGATAATTGAGTTTGCAATGAACAACATAGAACGTACATAGAACGATAGGTCAGCATCCAATCGTGATGTTGTTTGGGGTAGGACAGAAAGGAAAGAAAGTGTCTCAAACAAAAGGAGGAAAAAACCAACGGTATATAGTCCAGGAGATTATGTTGTCGTAAAAAACTTTGACGCTCACGTAGGTATGTCTAAGAAGCTTGTTCCTAAGTTTAAGGGACCCTACAAAATCACAAAATGGTTAGGTAACGATAGGTATGTGGTGGAAGATGTTTGTGGAATTCAGCGGTCAAGAACGCCGTACTCAGGAATTTGGTCTTTAGCTAATATGAAACCGTGGTTCGGTTGGTCTAAAGATAAAGATAAGATAGACGGAAACAGGTCAAAGAGAAATACAAGAACTGTTGATGATAGAAGTACTGGTCATGCTTATAATACGAGAAGTAAAAGTAATGTAAGAAAAAAAAAAAAAAAAAAAAATAGGATAATGACTGTATTTATAGTCGTATGTATGTATGTATACAAGTATATAAATATGTAGCATGTAAAAGTAGTATGTAAGATATTTTGTAGCGGTCGGGATCAGGAGATCCCTGTTGTCAGGATGGCCGAGTTGCAGTAGTATAAGTGTATGTGGTGTCTAAGTATTGTATATGTATTGTGTGTAAAGTATTATGAGACAAAAGGAGAATGAAACGTGAATAAAGTTTAGTTTGTGTTGTGCCAGCAAGTAGCGCGGACGTGTTTATTTTAGCTCTTACAATACATATGTTGTCCAGCCTATTTTCTTGTAAAATAGCTAATTCCCAAAATGCGTTGCAATACGTCTTTTAATCACCTTATTTTACCACTTTATATAATGTATAGGTTTCTAAATGATAATTTCCAAATGAGCACTTTAGAAATAATCGAAATACTACCTCCAAACATAATTAAGTTGTTTCTCAATTTTAAATTTTTAAGTCACCAATTAGGCTAATATTAAAAGGATAAATTTAAAATTCCTTTTCTCAATTGAAGAACATTATCTGTAATCAATATTTCATTTTAAATATTACAAATACAAAGAAAAAATCGTTAGAATCACTTTACTTTAAATACCATATGCATATAGAGATCTAAGTACAAATACTCACATTTAATTGTATGATGATTTTGTTGTACGCCCAGTGCCACCGTTGTTTTGAAGTAACTTCTGGCTTACGTATTACATGCATATGTCCGCCGACAACCTCTTCTGTTTCACCACGTAATAAGATTTTCTTTTTTGTCGAGATTAGGGTAGTAGAATTGAGATCAGACAGTTTGTCATCTTCATCCTCTTCGTCAATAATGCTACTTGAGTTTCGGCTCAGGGATAATTTGGTATCTCTCTGATTTAGCGAAAGAATCTCACTATTCAATGCCAATTCGTCCTCTTCTTCCATAATAATGCTATCTTGCTTTTGGATTTGTTGATGTTGGTTTGAATTTACATGCGCTGTAGGTATTTTACTACGTGCAGACATAACAGTCGAATCAGGGGTAGCTACGATTAAATCAACCGGTTCAATCTCTTTTAGATGTGTTTTAGCTGACGGTATCTTTGAACCTCCAGCACCAACACTACCACTCGAGGTTTCATCTAGATAATTGCCACTGTCTTCATCGCTTTGATAATTATCGTCTAAATAGTCTTCAGTATGTGGATCGTCCATGTATTCAAGAGAGGACAATTTCGTATATTGCAACATTTTTTGTTGCAACTGTTGATCTTGTTGATGATTTAGTTGGAGTTCTTCCTCCTCCATTTTCTGCTGTTGCTCTTTTTCAAGATACTTGTACTCATCCTCTTCGGTTGAAGTAATCCTCTCGATAATCATAACCGCCATTCGTGTTTTCATAATAATCATTCACAGTAGAGGAACGCCTCGACGGTGTCGTCTGCTGCTGATCCATGTAGTAATCATCCTGCTCACTATCGATACGATAATTCGAATCGTGGGACGCATGTTTCTTACGAATCAATTCGTCCATAAACTCATTATCGTCATCATAAATTTCGGTTGGTTGCTGTTTAATCAAATAACCCGATTTACCATTGATGGTGGGCAGTTTTTTGCCTGTGGATCCTGCTGGCGGCACCGTCGATTGCTGCTGCGATAATGGTAACAAGCCCTGGTTAACATTCACACAATAACTAGTTAAAGATTTATTATTGATTTGTTGACCATTAAAAGATGGCGAAATTATTAATTGCGATGCTGATGTATAGGTCAACGTATTGCTATTATCATAATCATCGCCAAATGCTTGCTTGATTAGCATTTGGTTATTGTAATCATTGTTCAATGTCAAATCATAGTCCACGATTGTCATTGGTGTTTGACTCGACAAATTAGTTTTTACCATTCCATCAGACTCAGAAATAGCGAGGTTTCCTTGTGGTTCGGTAGCTGGAGGAACTGCATGTGGTTGCACGGAAGGTATTGGAACTTTCTGCACTACAGAGGATGCTATTGAAGCACCTTGATTGACAACCTGAGTTGCCGATTGGACTGCTGCTGCTGCCTTTCCCAAAAAAGAACCGAACATACTACTACTAGACGTTCCGCTTGCAGCTTTTTTTATATTCGTTACAGATGAATTGGATTGGGTCAGCGGTGGCTTAAGGGAGATGTGAGCTGCTGTTTTGTCCACAGCATAATCTTGAGCAATAAGCGCAGCTTCTAACATCTTATTTGATATTGTTGACATTGGTATTGTTGTATCTGATGCATTTATAATCTGTCCGGTAGTCGATTCCACTGTATCAGCACTTTTTGATATCAATAGATCATCGTAAGTGTAACTAGTATCACCTTTTTCTTCGCCTGATGTATGGTATTCCGGGTATTCACTATAACTGTAATTATTTTCATAGCTCACCATTCGCCTTTCATCTATGTCAAATATAGTATCGGTGTAATTTGGTTCAACGTAGTTATAGCCATTTAGAGCTGTTTCGTAGAGTTCACAAACTGGCCTATTAAATTCTGTGACAATTGTTGGAGATGATATTGCAGTTGTAGTGGCTGAGAGATACTCATAACTTTTTAAATCATTTGGCAACTGTTTCTCATTGATGTGAGACGCTACCACAGAAACTGAGGTTTCAGTAGCTATTGTAGTCTGTGACTGGGTCTGTTTCCCCAAGAGTAGTCCGCCAACGTTTGGTACCAGCTTTGAGGCCAATCCAAATCCAAAACTTTTTTTGTTTGGTGTTTCAATAACAGTGGAACTTACTCCACTTAATACACCATCTAAACCGCCTTTAAGTCCTTTGGACAATCCACCTAACACGCTTGTAGCCTTCTCAGCTGCTGCTGTGGCTGCAGAAGCAGCAACTTTTTGAGGTGTCACTGGTGTTGAAGAGATTGCTGGTGTTGTGGTTAAAGAATTTTTTTTTAAATCCGTTTTTAAGGGTTTATAATAACCACCATTTGTATTACCTCCTAACTTATTGTTTGATTCAATTTGATCTGAAGCTGTTGGGTTAAAATAGTTTTCTTGTATATTATCCGTCAACGAAGATGTATTGTGAAATGAAGTTGTAAAACTTGGTGTGATAGTAGGTAGTGTATAAATAGTAATATTTTCCGCATTATAGTTGCTACAGTCGATTGTACTAACTACCACTACATTGTCCTGTTCTATATCTGGTAATACGGCAGATGTCAGTGCCGATAAGTCAACGTTAAAGCTATCATAAAAACTGTCATCGAATGAGTTGGTCGTTGTGTTCACTGTAGAAGTGGCTGTGGCGATTGCTACCATTGATGCTTGGGTGTCCAAATATGCTGTTGTAGATGTTGTTTGTGAATTAAGTTTCTCTAACTTGACATCATCATCTCTTTCTAAATTGGTATTGGTAGAAAATGTAGGCGTTTTAGAAACCGTTAACGTTGCTTTCTCAGCCACTGAATCCATTGACTTTGTCAAAATATGTTCATTTGGTGTAGTACAGTCATCCAGCAATAGAAACTTGTAATCACAGTTAATAAAATCAGTAAAGTAAGACGGGAGAGATGTCCCTGCTATTGTATCCGACTCATCCATGTCAGGTATCACTGTGAGTGTTGGCAGTTCGGGCAACTCAAATTTTTTCATGTATTCGTCATAACATAGCGACGGACTTGTATCTAAGGACTGAGTAATTGTAAGTTCCATGCTTTTTGTATTTGGAGACGAGATTGGACTCCCAAAACTTTCTGTTGTTGTACTTGCAATTGCTTGAATGGTTGTTAATGATAATTCCGAATTGAAGTTACCAATATCAGTTGCAGTTGTGACTTTGTCGGGAGGAAAACTTGAAGTCATCGGCAAGTAACTGTTATCTAAAATTTGTGACAATGACGAGGAGGACAATGAAACAGTTTTGAGTGGGTTTTCAACTGTCGACACCAATTTAGGATCATATAGAGCAGATGATATTGTAATCGTATTTGGCTCCGTTGTCTCTGTCATCGTCATTGTTCTAGTTGTCATATCTATAGAGCCAGAATTATCAATTGTATTTTTTGTTGTGGATGCTTTAGATATTGTTGTTCCTATCGAATGCCAATTGTCACCCAATGGTGTTAATGAGAACACTTGTGAATCAAGATACGTATTGCTATTTAATATTTTGTCACTATTGCTAACATATGTAACAACGTCGTCAGTGTTCGTCATTATCTTGTCGCTATTGACGTTGAATGAGTATGTAGCTGGCAATAAATAAGGCTTCAAGTACTCATTTATATCGAAAGAAGATTCGACGATACTACTGTTTTCATTAGGATCTTTAATTGTGTCTGGAGTGGCGATTGTTTCCGAATCTATAAAGCAGTTGTCATTCAATGTTGAGTTTTGTCCAATCATGTTAATGTGTATTGCTGCCATAGTTGGTTGAATTGAAGATGTAGGCGAACCTGGGACTTCTGGTTTATACATTTTTGAATCGTTTACCGATGTATTATGATTGTAGTTGCTTTTACTTAATTGGTCTATATTTGTTTGCAAATTGTCAGATATAATACTATTGGTCAATGACGGCGCTGTGGCACTATTTAATGGTGTCAAAGATTGCGAAGTTGGCGATAAGAGTGTTTTGGATTCTGATATTGGTGTTGATATATATGTACTCGGTATGAAAGGAACTAATGACTGTGGTTCAATGTTTGGAAGGTTTTTAGATTTTGGTACCGGCAACTTCGGCAATTGTTTGAAATGTGAACGGCCATTAATTACATTTGATGATGGTGAAGGCGCTGATACTAATGAAGATGGAGTTTTATACTGCGGTGTAGGTAGACGTTTTGGCAATTTTCTAGAAGTTGCCACAGTTGTTGGTAGTGGCATTTGCGAAAAATAATATTTATCTGACGCAGTTTGAGCAGAGTTAGTGCAAGAGGCAATATCGACTGTAGTGCTGATTTGTGCGCCAAATGGAGTAATTTTTGGTATAACCTCTCTGCCTTTATCATATTCGATCGAACATTTGTCACGGAACGCATCACTAGAATTTGAACTGCTCAGATCAAAATTACGTTTCTGCTCCTGCTGTGAGTTAAGAGAATCTTTAACAAGCTGCGCTGGTATGCGCGTTTCACCCGATGCTATCACAGACGCCGTTGTCATTGCCATCATTAGTGATAACTTTCGCTGCTGTTGTATTTTCTGCTGTGTGCTAATAGCGGGCGGAGTGTCACTGTACGTAGAGAGGTTGTCAGCATTATAAGCATTGCAGTCGTCATCGGTGTTACCAGAATAGTTCAGTGGCAACATTGAAGTGTGAGGACGATTCATCATCACATTGTAGTTGTAGTTATTATGGTTGCTTATTGTCGACTTGTCATAAGTGCTTTGGTTCGTAAGCAAATCACCGTTGGACGATGTAGTAATGGTATCTTCAAATAGTTGATGTTGTAATGAAGATCGAGTCTGTGGCAAAATACGCATTACGCCCGTTGGAAGCGTTGGAAGACATTTGCCGTTGCTCACCGGAGCGCTTACTCTGGAGCTAGTTGCGTAACCATCATGTCCGTTCAACTTTCTATTGTCCCCTTCAAAATGCTGAACATTTTGGTTTGCAACTGCTCGCGGGAGCATCCGACTTTTTGAATTGTCCTCCACCGTTTTCCACGGCGTTGGAGGCAAACATGCGTTAAAGCGTTGATCATTATAGTACATACCGTCTAACATATTGTTACTGTGCTTTATTGGTAACGACGGTAATATCTTTGTTTGAGGAAACCCACAGTAGAACGTCATCGAATCGCTACCGCATGACGCGTCATTGTTCTCCCAATAAACACCACCAACACCATCTGAATTTTCATAATCGTCCATAGCATCGTAAGGTCCGCCCGAGCGCTGTGGATTATAATACTCATATGCCTCTGTCGGCGGTCTGATTGAAGATATGAAGAGTGAGCCCTGCATCGGTCCATCGAAGCCCTGCTGGTTATCATTTCCATAAGTTTTATATATATCGGGGGCTTGTGTTTCGATAGTGCTATTATTAATTCTATAATTTGTGGTACTAATTGGTCGGCTATTACTTGATAAGGCATCATTTTTGTTGTTGTAGTAGTGGTCATCTCGAGCATAAAACTATTAGAAAAAAAAGAATATCGTAAGTTTTCGTTGAATTGCAACATGACTTAAACTCACCGTCATATTCGAAATGTTCACTTTTTAGATTAAAGTACTTCCACTTTTTGTTGTTGCTTAAGGTAGTTGCAAATTAAAATTCGTGTAGCTAGCATTTTATATTCACTTTCAGAATATACGTTAGTTGCCAATTTAAATTCTGCAAGACAAACACAAATTATGCACTTAATATTTGAAAATTAACAAATTGCCAAAGAATGCAAAGTAGACGGTCTGGACCCTTTCTTTTTTTTAGCAATACAAAAAATGTCACTCCGCTTCGAATTTAATTCTATAATTTATTTTATTTGGTTTATGTACGGGTTAGCTTAACTAAGGAGCTGATAGTGAAACATATCAGCATGACATCAACAGGTGCCGGGTAACTTCAAAGACAGACAGCTGAACCTAATCAGGACCTATATTGATGGTCGTAACATGTCAAAGGTATAAAAACTTTTAATTTTCTAAATGGCTGCATAACACCATTGTCTAAAAATTAAAATGCAATAAATAAAATCAGTTGAACTCTGTTATCGCCGCGGCGGTGACATGGAAATACAGCTCAAACTAAAAACGTTACTATAACAATATAAGGCATTAAACTTTTTGCAGCATTGTATCCATTAGCACTCACCAGACAAAATATAACCGCTTTTTTTGTAAATCTTTCACACATTCACATATCCGCACACACATATCACTATACATTTGTAGTGTAGACCCACATATACAATACATATGGGTGTACGTACTTGGGCTGTTTTCATTCAGATTCATCACATCTATACAGATATCAAATAAGAAAGACCTTGGCCCAAAATAACAAACTTACAGTAAGCTTCATGGTTTGGACAAATCTCTAAGTTTCTTTGCCGAAAAAGAGTTATATAATCCAAAACAAAATTTCAAAAAAATTAGAGACAATTAAATATTACAAAAAAGGAAGATCCTTATACAAGTACCAGCCACTGCTTGTTTCTGCCAGTAAACTTAGTACGGAGTACACATTTGACAAGTGCATTTAATACACCAATTACTAGTTAATGAACAAAACAAAGATACGGAAATAATATCTATGTACATACATATGTACACATGTAAGTACATAACTGAGAACACCGTTATTGTTAATAATAATAACATCATGTTTTGAGAAAATAAAAAGTTTAATACACAAAAACTTTTTAAATCCTATATTTCGATTTAGACGTACAGATATGGTATAACGATGTACGTATGTATGTATGTGTATGTTTTTAATTTATTTATACGCAGCAGTCCAAAGTTTTATTTTTGTACGTGGGACACGTGGGGCGTTGCGGGTCGGCTTATTGATACCATTGGATCGACAAGATGTCAGGGTGCCTTCGTCAATTTATTTACCAAGACGTTATCATTGTTACGCACGGGTTTAAGTAGAAACAAATCGGAAAGTAAAAATTATTATTGTCCTTAACACGCTCGCGTCAGTTATTATATTTTTATAACAGACACCTTAATTTCATTATGTTGACATCTATTTTGGTTTTTCTCGTTTTTAAATGTGCTCTTGGAGCATATACGAACAATTATAATATTTTAAAATTAACATTTTGCCAACGAATGCAGCAAAGTCGACCCGAGAGCAACTATGAACCGAACATACGAAAAAGTTACTCGTATTGTATAATTGTGCTTCCATTGCTTTTTTCTTTTATGGCCAGTGTCAATGTTGGTGATGATGTTGGAATAATTTGTGCTCTCCAAGCCTTTAAAAAAAGTGCGCGCGCACGCAAATTTTAGTTATATAGAGTCGAAAGCTACATGTTGAGATGTCAATTAGTACAAATATGTTTGTTTAGTGTTGCCAGCTATAAAGCGTCATCAGATAGCCCAGTTGCTGTTAGATGTCGCCCTTGTGATGATTAAAAATAACAAAGCACAGCTGACTTCTATGGCGCTGAAAATAACTATGTTATAAGTCTTTTTCTCTGCTTCAATGTCTATTGAAATTATACAATGGAACATGGACGGATTTATCAACAATTATCATAAATTAACAATCCTAATTAAAGAATGTAACCTTAATGTTATATGTATACAAGAAGCTCACCTACCATATCATTCCAAACATACATACATATATTATATTCTAAACCATACTATGGTTATTTTAAAAACTTAACATCACAATAGCCAAACGATGAATTGACTTTTAATAAAACGGCACATCCCTCAGAAATAAATCTAAATAAACTCACAAATTCTGTATGACGGACTGCAGCGAGAAATCGATCATAAACTAACAATTATGAATTGGTAGCACATTCACATTGCCAATAAGGATTGTAGTTGATGAATGTATACTCAAATTTAATGTACGCAACGAAATTTGTACGTTGATCTTGATTGCTATATTCAGTCTGAAACGAATAGGGTGAGTTTGTGCATTCACATTGCAAACATTCAAAATAAAACAATGGGTACAACCAAAATGATAGGTTATACAAAGTAAATCGAAACAAGTAATAAGTTTAACTTCGACTGTGCTGAAGTTAATATACTCTTCACGCACCCCTTAGAATACGTTTTTGCCTACTGACTCAGCCTCTGTAATAGAGCATTCAGAAATAATTAATTATTGATTTGACTTATGTACAGTCAGTACACAGTAGAGCACTTCAACACTGAGACCGAAATATTTGAATGGAACCTTACGATCCAGTAATCGTAGGGTCTTGAAATCCACACGGTTGTTGAATATGGGTCAAGCACTTATACTGATCAAATTTCAATTCGATAACACAAAATACAAAAAAGGTTTTCTAATAAAAACCTAAATTTGGGTTTGAGTTTGTATGGGAGCTATACGATCTAGGGTCGTGAAATTCATTCATTTAATGGACTTAATGAGTAACTTTCGGTATCTAAATCTAAGTTGAATAGGACAAAAAACAAAAAAGTATTTCTAATCAGAACCTGAATTTAAATTTGTACGGTTTGTACCCCCTCTAGTCGGCTGGTTCTCTAGCTCAAAAACTGAGGGCCTAGTTTGCATACATACAGACGGACAGGCGGACAGACAGATATGGCTTAATCAATTCGTCTCGTCGAGCTGATCACGAATATATGTACATACTATTCACTGCGTGAAGAGTATAAAAATAAAGCATCCATATGATTGGCTCGTTGGCTCAAGGGATAGAGTGCTGGGCTGACATACCAAGAGTCGTGGGTTCCGTTCCCGCTCAAGGCACGTCTGCCTTCATCCTTTCCTTCTTAACTTTCCTCTGAGGTGACGACCGCAATTGCTCATCTTTATATACAAAAATGAATGTCGAAATTTGTACGATCGCTCATCAATTGAAAACGGCTGATCCAAATTTTATCATTTTTATTTTTTGTTGTACATATGGGGTCACCAAGATGGTTTATGCTCAGTTGGACCCGGTAGGTGGCGCTGTTGTCGAGAACCAGGCACTTTTTTTACCAAATTTTTAACATTCTTTTATCTAGCGAACACTATACTAATCCGATTTTAATAATTTTTCCTTTAAAATGACAAAAGAATGCTAATGAAAAGAGTTGAATACTTATTTTTGTCAGTTTTTAACTTTTAATATACTATTTTTAAGTGTTAAGTATTCTGAAAACTACTGCCAGACCAAGCATAAAAAGTTTTGTACATTTTTTCGTTTTTTTTTTATGTTTTTTTTTTGCGTTCTTTATTATTTATTGCATCACTTTGCATACAACACAAAGCCTAACAATAATTGAGAAATCTTAAAAACTAATGATGTTTTAAAAGTTTCTATAGTGGTGAGCTAAAGAAACTTTGCAGTGTTGCGTGGTCCTCCCAGGTTTATGGGGCAGGAAAGTCATTCCGACGAAGGCGCGTGCGACAACTCATATAAGATAGTGATCGAGCTAGTGGATTAGGATGTTCCGAGAGCTTAACAAAATATTTTTGTTTCATTTTGTCCAATTCGGTTTTAATTAGTGGGACGTTAAGGTCTCTGTGGATATTCGCGTTCGAAATGTACCAGGGAGCACCTGATAAGAAACGAAGTATTTTTGATTGGGCTCTTTGGATGACTTCAACGTTACTTGGGCTTGCATTCCCCCAAAGCTGGGAACCGTATGTCCAGATAGGCTTTATTATGCTGTTATATAACAGCACCTTTAGATCGAAGCTTAGCCCAGATATTGGGTTTAAGAGCCAGTGAAGGGACTGGGCTTTTAATTTCATAGAAATTTTTTTGGCTTCTATAGCTTCCGCCAGGTAAGTCGTCTGTCCAAATGTACTCCTAGGTAGGTGACTTCAGTACAGTGTGGTACGGTGGTGTTGTTAAAAGTAATGGACGGACAGTCTCTCTTGTTTAAGGTGAAAGTTACGTGCTTGCATTTATCCGGATTGACTTTTATACGCCAATTGTCTAGCCATTTCGATACCAGTTGTAAATGATCACTTAGCTCTTTCGTCGCTTTTTTGGGGCAGCGAGAGTGACTGATGATTGCAGTGTCATCCGCAAAGGTTGATGTAATAAGGCGGGGATTTGTAGGTATGTCAGCAGTGAAAATGACATATAAGAGCGGACCGAGAACACTGCCTTGTGGGACGCCAGCATTAATGTGGTACTCGTTTGAAGTGAAATTTTTGCATCTCACCACGAATAACCTTTTAGTAAGGTATGACTCTAGTAGTTGGTGTGAGCTCTGTGGAAGCACGCTTTTTATTTTGTGAATGAGACCAACATGCCATACACGGTCAAAAGCTTGAGCAACATCAATGAATATAGCTGAACAGTATTCTCGGTGCTCAAAAGCCGTTCTGATACCCATAGTGACACGGTTTACTTGCTCGATTGTACTGTGTTTTGATCTAAACCCGAATTGATGTGTGGGGATTATGTTGTTTGCGTTTATATACGGTATGAGCTTCTTAATAAAAATTTTTTCAAATAATTTAGATAGCACCGGCAGCAGACTTATAGGCCGATAAGAGGACACCATTGATTTGTCTTTACCAACTTTAGGGATAAATTATTACAGACTTCTTCCAAAGTGCTGGGAAGTAGCCCACTTTGAGTATTGCGTTAAAGAGCATTGCAATGAATGATATTGCACAGTAGCTCAATAATCATCTTGGGAGTGATGAGATCGTGTCCAGGCGCTTTCTTTGGGATTAAATTATGAATTGCTGATCTTATCTCATTTGAATTAGTTTTAAGCACGCTGCAATTAGCCAATGGAGCGCATGGCTGCTGGGGAAGTTGAAACCCGTTTCTTGGCAAGTTTGGTTGAAAGACGGATTTGAGGTGGTTAGCAAAAGTGAAAGCCTTTTCCTTGTCAGATCTCGCCCAGTTTCCACTTTGATCCCGGATGGGGCTGTCAGCTGTTATTGGTGGATTCATGCGGTCTTGTGCTCTCCAAATCGAAAAGTTGGTACTCGTTGATGAAAGGTTATCAATGTAGTGCCTTTGGATTTTGCGATCTTCAGTCTTAAGAGCATTTCTTAACTGTTTTTTAGCAGTTTTGAGTCTTTGTAACGAAGCGGGCTATCGACTGATCTCCCATTCACGTCTTAGCCGTCGTTTTACTGAGACTAGCCGTTCAATTTCCGCACTAGTTAATACGACAGTATTCTTGGAGCCCGGTTGTATATTCGGTGTCGTGGCAACAGCAGCGCTCGCAATGGTTATGTTGAAATGTTCCAGAGACTTGTCAATGTCTGTTCCGGTATCAAGTTTTGGCCTCATACAAATGTGGGTGCTGACGTATTTTTTTATACCTAAGCCAATCAGTCTTCCATGAAGTAAGCTTGAGGGAAAGATCGCTTTTTGTGGGATGCTCCAGTAAGTGAAAAGTGAGTGGAGAATGGTCTGAAGAAAGCTCGGCATGAGTTTCCGTTGAAATCACACTACGAGAGATATTACGAGTAACTGCAAAGTCAATTAGGTCAGGAATTTTCCTTGGATCCGCTGTCCAATATGTAGGCCTTCCCGGAGAAGCAAAGTTGAGTTTGTTGATTGGATTTATTAATGTGTTGTAGAGCTGTTTTCCTTTAGGATTTGCAAGTCTAGAGCCCCAGTGAGGGTGTTTAGCATTAAAGTCACCTGCCGCAAGAAATTTGGACCCAGGGTGTCGAAGAACTGCTTGAAGCACGATTCGGAAATCGAAAATCGGGGTGGACAGTAGACGGATGAAGCGTCAAATTCCCATTTGAAGTTTCGATGACAATCGACGTAGCCTGCATGTAGTTTTGCGAGTATGATACCGACTTATAGTGTTTTAGTTGCCTTCTGATGAGTATACCCGTTCCGCCATGTGCTTTGCCATCAGCGTGGTGTGTGGCGTAGAAAGAGTAGCCCGGGATCTCGAATTTATATCTATTTGTAAGGTGCGTTTCAGAGAGCAATAAAACATCAGTTTCTGTATCGGATAAGTATTTTATGAGCTCAAGTTTGTGTTTCGATACGCCGTTTGCGTTCCAGGAAGTTATTTTGAACGAAGGCATTTTAAGTACAGAGTTTTTGTAGGATTAGATTTTGCGTTTTTAATATCTCTTGAAGCATGTTTTGCATTAATAATGTAGTCTGGGACATACATTGTATAAAATTAGCAATCATATTTTCAAGAGAGCTATGTGGTGTGGGTGGTGTTATTTCCGGAGTTATACAATGCTGTGAGACTTCATTTTTCTGAGTTGTTGGAGTGTACGCTTGGTAGTATCTGTTACTTTCTCTGGCACTACGGTGGATATTTGTTGCGAGCCAGGTCGCAGTGCGGATGCGTATGTAATGTTTGGAGTGGTAGTTTGGAAAGTACGTGGATCTTGCATCGTGGCTTTTGTCTCGGGTCGGTTATGGGCCGTTGCAGTTACTTTGCGCTGATTCATTCGGTTTTTCAGTTCTTTAAAAACTGGACAGCCGCAATAATTAGCAGTGTGATTACCCCAGCAGTTACTGCATTTTTTTGATGTTGTGTCTGTTTTGTTTACAGTGCATTTTGAAGACTCGTGAAGGTCACCACACGATACACAGACAGAAGGTAGGGTACAATACGATTTCGTGTGCCCAAATTCCTGACAGTTTGTACACTGCACAGGGTCTTTGCGCTTGTGAGGTTCGTTTTTAATGCTTTAGTTGTTGTTATTGTTATATTTTTCCTCTCTGAGTACGCTTGCTTTGTTTGTGTTTCAATTTTGTATGTCGATAAGGGAAGTGGGAGGGTTGCTTTCGTTTGTTTTTTGTTAAGTGAGGGTGAGTGGTCCCTGCACCAAAAAAGGTTCCGAACCATTGCACTAACAAACAAATAACGTTATGCAGGAGAGCAACAGACACAAAATTCCTTCAAATGACATGACAACTCTAGATCAAAGCGACTATGAAAGTATAATACAGTGGCTCTGACCAGTTGTACGTAGGAGCTTATCCGAAATCCGAAATATAAATTAATGTTATTTTTCAATATTAGGATTAATTATGTTAACAAACCTTTCTATTGTGTTCCCTGCTAATAATAGTAAAATCAAAGTGGTCCCTGCTCCAAAAAAGTTGCGAACCACTGGACTAACAAACAAATAATGTTATGCTGAAGATCGATAGACACAAAATTTCTTCATAATATCTAGATCAGATTATAAGAAAAAATACCAGCAATGACACGTCAAAACATCGGTCGGAGAACACGGAATGCAACTCGACTTTATAATCTTCGAAGCAATGTGTCGGAAGAAGAACGTAGCCAACGTTTCGAGGCAGAGAGAGTGAAAATTTCTCTAGTGAGATCACTTACGGCTCCGGAACAATCCATTCCGTTTAGATTAGGCGAGAGGCGATAAAATAGACGAGCAATCGTTGCAATTCTTTATGAACGTTTGGCGGTTAGGTATGATGCAACTGTCGATTACGCCGGCGATAATTCTGGATTGGAATAATGAGCACTTTGAGGTTTCGCCTTGAACCAACAGAAATATGTTGTCTAAACGGCAACCACAACTGACAACGCCACCTGAACATCTGAATTCATTACATTCGAGACAAGAACCTCTGTCAAATCATTTTTTGCAGAACATTCAAAGTTACAACAGTGTGTTCCAAATGACATCATTTGGGGCAACTATAATTGAGGAACGGGGTTTCAATCCAACTTTTAAGGTATTTTTTTCTTCTGTAACGCCGATCATACACATTCGTTCCAACATATAACCACGTATATGAAAACTCCATAAATGAATTTCTATATTTAAGATTCAAGGACAATTTCGCTGGAGCATTATTGCCAGTTGATGGGGAATATAAATTTCTTCAAATTTATTTCCTTGAAATTCTGAAGCTGAAGTTAATCAACGGTGTGCATCAATCGGCAGCGAGAGATAATATGCAACTTGCTCCATTATCATTCATTTCTTGTTTAAAAAAAATATTATTAAAATCGGTTCTGTATCACTATCATCACTACATAGTATAAAACAAAGCCGCATAGGGAAACATGTATGTTAAATCTTTAAAACTACGCAACGTATTTTGATGCGGTTTTTTTTAATAGTGATTGAAGAGGAAGGTTTATATTTATAATAACATCCATTAAATAGTGGAGAAATACTGTTATTTTCACTATACATATATATACCTATATGCCTATCTTTAAAATTAATGTAGTTGTCATAGTGTTATAATTCATGGAAAACGCATTTACTGTCACTACAATATTCCAGCTTCTCATTATTTACACAGCAAAGTTTCTTCAAATGTGATTTTAGATTTTTTTTATTTAAGTCTGATTATTACTATCATTTAAGCCATACTATATGGTAAAGGAAACATTTGTTTAGTGTCTGTGTTTAACAACACTATCATATCAATTATGCCGAGTCGTTTAAATATAGGTCGTAGCACGCCAAATGTCGTTTATTTCGGAATAATGAAACTAACGAAGAAATGGATCAAGACTGACCTATGCAAGATCAATGAGTTCTTTGCGTAGAAATAGAGACTCCTCTGTCGAACGTGAAATTCGTCTTCTTTATAGAGATAGACGCAGATCTCAGAGAGCCCAAGAATTGTACGAACGCAGGTCGATGAGGACTTCCAATTTGTGGTCAAATAAGTTATATTCTGCCATGAATTAAGATCCTTCTATTGAATACAAGAATGATCCTATCGATTCAATAGGTACAATGTCGGTTCTGTGCGAATATTGCTCTGCTTTGAAATGGAAGGATGAGTCCAAAGGTCTTTGTTGCTTACAAGGAAAAATAAAATTACATGAAATTCTTCCTCCACCTGAGCCACTATACTCTTTTCTTATGGGTGATCATCCTAAATCAAAAACATTCATGCGCAACATACGCCGATACAACAATACATTCCAAATGACATCTTTTAAGAGTACGCAGGTTGTCGAATATAATTTAGCAGGAAGCTTGCTACCATATGGGTGCGACGATCACAAATTTCTACAGATCTATTTTATATCAAATCCCGAAACACAAGCATCTACTAGGTGTAACAGTGTCGCACAACCAATACATAACAGCTACGTACAGTCTTTCAAAACTGCTACCGAAAGCGTACCGCCGGAACATCGTAACATCGTAATCCGAGTGAAGTTGCAGTTGTGATAGCTGGACAGCAATTTGTTAAACGAGACAATCGTGACGACAACTTGCACAGAATATTTGAGTTGCACCGATCTTATGACAGCTTACAGTATCCTTTGTTGCTATGTCGGGGAGAAGACAAATAACAAATCACAAGTTCAAATATTCTACCTGAGCATTGAGTGTTTTTCCCATGGAACTTCAAGACTTCCTATTGAGTAATGAGAAGAAAGCTGTAAATCAATAAAACTTCTTACTATCACCACCAAAGCGATATCTTTTAAATTGCACCCGTGCAAAGCAGTGTAGATAAATAGATATGTAGATAGAAAATAGATAGATAGAAGATAGGTACACCACCCATGCGAAGCATGAAACTTTGAATATTTGTGACAAAAAGTCACAGTCAAAAGTCAAAAGTGCAGCGATATCTGCAAATAGCTGCAACTCTACCTGTATCTGCTGCACCCAGTGAACGATCATTTTCAGCTCTTCGTAGGTTGAAAACTTACTTACGAAATGCCACTAGCGAGGACAGATTGAACGGTTTGGCTTTTCTCAATATTCATAGAGATGTCGAAGTCTCAAGCGAAAAAATTAAAATATCATGGCAGCACTACCCAGAAGAAGAGAACACTGTTTAAAAGATTTCGGTTTGCCAAAACCTATCCCCGAAAACTCACATTTAAATAATAAAACGAACCAAAATTAACAGGAGTGAAACGAATTATTTTCCGGAAGATAATTGACATTGTGAGCCATAGCACAGGAGAAATTATTTTTATAGACGCACCTGGTAAAACTTTCTTGACCATAGTAATTTTAGCTAAAATCCGAAGCGAAAACAAAATTGCTGTTGCGGTTGCATCTCCAAGCATCGATGCCACTCTTCCGTGTGAAGGGAGAACAGCTCATTCTACATTTAAGCTGGCACAAGAACAGACTTGCGCATGTTCTATTAAAAAAAAAAGACAGTGCAACTGCTAATGTTCTTCAGAGAGCATCGCTTATAATATTGGACGGTTGTACGATGTCACACAGTCTCATATTGATACTGTCAATCAATCAAAGATTTAAGATCCTCTCAGGAGGTAATGGTAATGGTAATGGGTGGAGTGACTTGTATTCACTGGAGATTTTAGGCAAAATTTACCTGTGGTTCCTAAAAGTACGTGCCGATATTCTTAATGTGTGCTTAAAAAAGTCTGAAATTTCGCCATATATATAAAAACTAAAATTATCTGTTAATATGCGCGTACATCTTTATGGAGGCCGTTGATGACGTCGAGATGACGTTGTTCACTACCCAACAGAATTCCTTAATTCTCTTAACTCTCCGGGACTATAAATCTTAAAATTGTTACACCCATTAACTTCTACGTAACCTTAAGCTGCCCAATTTATGCAATGGTACAAGACTACAAACTAAGCGTTACTTCCCTAATATTATAGAGGCGACTATTTTAACAGCAGGCGAAACTACGATGATTCCCAGGATACCAATGATTTCAACCGAGTTCAGTTTCCAGTCAGAACATGTTTTGCGCTTACTATTAATAAATCACAAGGCCAAAAATTGTATGCCTTTGGTGTAGATCTCCGTAACGAAGTGTTTTCTCATAGTTCATAACTGATTGTGAATTTTATGTTGCTGTCGACGTTGTATATGAAAGGAACTAACGCTTGTATTTGCATATATATAAGTTTAATTGGTATTAACAATGTGAGAAACAATGACTAATCAATAATTGGTTCTTGATTTTCTTGAAGTTTTTGCTTATGAATGGTTTGCCCAGTATACCCCTAAAGCCATAACTAGAAATTAATTTAAGCGCCTGCAATTTCGGATACTGCTCTAGAACATCTTTCTGCAATATAAGCTAGGAAAATATGTTGCAACTTCCGCATTTGGCAAGCGATGTATTGCTTTTTTAACATAGAGTTTTCTAAGAGATATGCCAGTGCTTTAGGGAGATAACTGAGGTTTCGTCATTTCCAATGAGTCACTCGGGAGATATTTCTTAGCTGCAACAGCTGGAGCATGAAGTATAAGATTTTTCTCATGTTCATTTCTCTCTGTTACTAATGAAGCCAACTTTATTTTTAATCGAGCTCCAACTTCCTTGTAGCTAAGAGTAGGACGACCTCTTTTTGTGGCTGACGGAGTTACAGTAAAGTAAAAGCCAGTGTGCATGCGGTTTCGTTGAACCGGATTAGCAGTTGATTGCATTTGGACAGGTATTTTTTAACATGACCAATACAATTCTTTACATTGTTTCTTACAATATTTATTGATTGTTTGCCATTATTGCCTACTTTTTCCATAATGAAATAGCTTACTGCGGCATCACTTCGATTGTTTTTGCTCCATATATCCAGGAACTCTGCACGGTTAAACTCATATGTCACTGAAAATCAACGTTTTTTAAAAAAACGAGCAAAAACGAACGAAGCAGACTTATTAAATACTAGCATTACCCGGCGTGCGTTCCTACATCCCCTAATGCGTTCTAAAAAAATTTGTTGTAAAATGTGTAATTAATAATGTACGTGAATGAACAATATATTTTAATATTCTATTATAACCTAAGCAACTTGACGATCCATTTGTTCTTAAAAAAAATTATTAAAAATGACATAAAACTATCTATTTTTGGACAACAGGATTTTTTTCTGTATGAAGGTAGAAAACTGATATGACTATAGTTCAATATCATTTTCCATACCAAGCTCTTATAAGACTTATTATAATAACCTATGCATGTCCTGTCTGGTTTAATATCTCACCTTCGTACATGGAAAGAATACCGTTCGAAAGAAAAATGTAAGATCATGCACCATCTTATACAAAACCCCACACAGCAAGTTCTTTATGAAACAGCACAAGTGCATAGAATAGATAACTTTATAATAAAACTTATTCGCAACATGCAGTTGTAAACCCCATAATGGCGCCTCCACTGCTTAAGTACAGCTGTAACAAATGGCTTTGTATCACCTGAAGCGTTTATGGTGCAAAAGGCATAATCCAAAACCAACTGAAATAAACACAACACTATTCCGTCAGCCAGTTGTGTAGTTCATAGCATAGGTTCTCAAAGTCGACGATAACGCCCCTTGTGAGCCCTGGAAGCTTCCAAGGAAGCAGTAGAAGGAGAGTACGGCCCAATGCGACTCGCCAACTCTAACCGCTGAACCTTTTTTTTCCTTTGCTCACCAACTTAAACCGATGACTTAAAATTGAAAATTTTGGGGGACAAATACCAGCACTAGTTTATATTCTTTTCATAGTCATTAAGTACTTGTTGCCAAATTTCACTTTTTTTTTTTTGTTTCAATGCTTCTTTCTTCCAATACAATCCGTCGTTTTTGTGATTTGAGTGATCTTCTCCACGAACAGATAGAATAAAATACCTGGGTAGGGTAGCGAATTGGTTGAAGTTGCCTTTTGCCATTAAAAACTTTTATTAATTTCATTTTTTAACACAAAAGATTAATTATTCTCGTCAAACTAAATTTACATACATTGATATTCTCTTAGAGATAAAATAGAAACGATACGTTTATTAAGACTACAATGCTTTACTTATGATTTTTCATTTTACCCATAAATCTTTTGTCAAGCTCATGGCATTATATCGAATGTCTCTTTTAAATATTTTTAATACACGCTCTGTTCATACATGGGGTTTTATCTATCAGTTAATTGCTAACATACATTTATTAAATACGTTTGCATGTGAATTGTATTTTATTCTCATTTTTACAAAAAGACGAATCTTTTATGTATCATGTGAGTACAAATCTATACGGTTTTAATATCTGGTTTGGATTGCGGGGATAAGTGTTTTTTTTTTTTATTTTCTTCATAATTCAGACATATATATGTTTATACATATATATGTATAATATATAGGTGTACAGTACATTACATTCTTTATTACACGGTGTACAGTTTAAATTAATAGTTATATTCAATTTTATTCAATTTCAAATTCACCATTTCTTAGTTGGATTTTGGAATAAACAAGTTTTGTGTTTAAACTTTTGTTTTTGTTGCTTCTAGTCTAGGCAGATGTGGTGGGGGGAAGATGACTGGTTAATCTCTAGTGAAAACAGTCAATGTCTGCCGTCAGGGCAAGTTCGCAATCAATCATCGCTCGTTTCAGCATTAAGTACGTGGTTAAAGAATGGATTTAAACCTTTAACAGCAACACCTGGTACCAAGAAGAAAAGGTAGCACAGAAAATAAATAATTAGTTTTGAGGGCATTTACAAATATTAAATTGTTTACCTTTTCCAGCAGATTGATCCTTCGAATCACGCCATTTTCTGAACGAGTCTTGTGGTATAATGTCTCCATCTAATAACTCAGCAAAGAGTTCACTCAATAAACCTGCAAGTAGAAGAGTGATTTATAAATTTGATAAAATATATGTAAATATATATATTAGCTTCGTATTTACCTCTGGGATGCTCTAAGCCGTGTACCAGTAACTGTAAAGCGTACAAGCATTCCAGCTCGCGATCTTCTTGTGAGTCTATGTATCTATTTAGCACAGGAATACACACTTTTTGGAAGAGTTCCGTCTCCAGTTTGTAGCTACTATCCTTATATACAATCGCAAAGTTACTTAATGTATTTGTTATGCATCTTATAAACACTTTATCGACATTAACAATATTTCCCTGTAAACGAAAGTATTTATTTTTTGCATGTAACGAATTTATATGAAAACAAGAAGGTTATATTCGGCTATGCCGAAGCCGTAATACTCTTCAGTCTGCCTAGCTCCTTTGATTGAGTATACAGAAATAATACATTATTGATTTGACTTAGGGTAGTCAGTATTCGTACTGAGTTTCAAAATTGAGACCGAAATATTTGTATTGGAGCTATGCGATCCAGTAATCTTAGAATCTTGGAATTTACATGGTTGGTGAATATAAATATGGGTCAGACACTTATAGTGTCCAAAATTTTATTCCGATAATACAAACAACAAGAAAGTTTTAATAAGAGCATGAATTCGAATCTGGGTTTATATGGGAGGTACCCCTTCTAGTGGTTTGATTGTGTTGTAATTATAATTCGATTATTAAAGTTTTATTTAAATACAATATCTCATGGACATTGATTAGAAACATAGGTAATAAATTTCAATCCAATAGTACAAAAAACAAAAAAGTTTTTCTAAAAAGAACCTGGTGGTTTGTATGGGAATTACTCCTAGTGGTGCCACAAATGTACTGCTTCAAATAAAAAGAAAGGTTCGTGCAAAATTTCAGCTCTCTCAATTCAAAAACTTAGGTACTAGTTTGCATACATAAAGACGGACATAACTTAATCAATTCGTCTCGTCGAGCTGATCAAGAACATATATAGTTTATGGGGTCTCTGATGTCTCCTTCTGCCTGTTACAAACTTCATGACAAACTTATAATACTATTCACTACGTGAAGAGTATAGAAACGAGTAAAAGTCGTTAATTGTACATTTATTTTAATACTTAGATAGAATAGCGTTACCTAGGAAGATTGATTGGCAAAATGTTATCAGATTTTAGTTGGTTTGCAATGCAAGAGGATTTTACTTTTCACAAAATGAAAAGTTAATATTTTGTTATATTCTTTCAGGATGTGTTGCTTATTTTTTGTATTTAACACTTAAACCAGATCTATTTCGATTTATAACGTATGTGTAAATATACACGTATAATATTAAAATTTTTCCAACAAAATTCAAAATATTTTAAAATTATGTGATTGGAAATTTTCAGACTTTCTTGATTTATGGTACTTTAATTTAAAATGTTACGTGTTACAAGAATGACATTTTCGTGTTCAGCATGTTCTATTTGACGAAATTTAGGTATTTTACTTAATGTTACAGAAAACAAAAAAAAAATTTTTTTTTTTACACAGTGTAAGTATCCAATAGAGATGAGCTTCATTACAATCATATTTCCCACTTCTGTATGTACTAGATATTCATTGTAATCGATATGCATTCGCAGTATTAAAATGCATACGCAAAAAGAAAGGAACAACTTTTTTATGTACAAACTCTAAATGACTATGACTACGAGTAATATTCATTTCTTCTTACATGTGTACGAAAAATACGCTTGTATATTTATCAATGAATAGTATCGTTTTTCCTTATGGTACCTAATTATTGTGTGCACAATGCCTTCAAAACGGCTTTTGAATCATTCACTTTAAAAGAAAGTACATCTTTCGCCGAACTCATTTAAAGTGAATGTAAATGTATGATAAATTTCGTTCCTGTAATGTGAATATTGTTCCCATGTACGCATGTTACATGAGAGAAATCTACCCCTTAAGCCTCGTGCTTCCCGCGTCCAACGAAACAAAACAAACTAGACACTCAAGATTGAAAAAAATCATCGTCTGAATTGGGTCTATGCATGAAACATTGTTTTGTATACATTATCATTTCTGTTTTACGCCCATATTCGGTGTTTTGTCATTTTCGTTTGGCTTCGTAGAGTGAGGATGGATGAAATTGCATTGCAGAAGTAGCGGTATATCATTGAATGCGAACAAATTAGCTTCGCGATCGAAGTAGACTAATTCACGCAGAAACATAAATAAAGAGAAAGGTGTAAATATTTACTTGACGCTAAAGTTATCGTCTGGACTGTAGCTTGATTTACCAAAGAAGAATAGGCCGAAAATCAAAGACTCAGCATTCTGCGTGTGAACCAGGTATTATTTTATTTGTATGTATGTAGGTATGCTTTATTTTTTCGATTTACTTTTTTTTCTTTCTTACGTCCACTTACTTTAACTCTTGCACACTACTAGTGTACAACTGTATTAGCCATTATTTTACTTGTAATTCTGTTTTAAGTAAGTAGTGTACAACTAAAAGGATGGGTAATACAGTTGTACACTAGTAGTGTACAAGAGTTAAAGTAAGTGGACGTAGTACAGTTGTTGGGTAATACAGTTGTACACTACTATGCAAGAGTTAAAGTAAGTGGACGTAAGCAAAAAAACAAAACAAAGTAAATAAAAAAAATAAAGCATACATAGAAATAAAATAAGAAACTACTAGAAAAAAATTTAAAACATATTACACAATAGCCTGAAAAATTGTGTTGTCGTGTTGTCAAGTGTTGTTTTTTAATAATAGTCGATTGCAATGCACAAGCAGACACACATGTAAAACTTCATACATACACATGAAAAACCTTTTGAATAAAAATCTCCTTAAATCGCTTAGTGGTGGACCCTGCCATAAAAAAAAAAATAAATAAATGGCATTGGTTGTAAACAAAAACTTAAAAACAAACCACAAGGTTTTTTCCATACATTTACATTTCGGTTTCTTAAAAACGAATGATAATTTTGCCATATATTTGCGAACTCTGGTTTCTTTTGCTAGATCTCTTCGTTGCTTTGGTTGTATGATATACGTGCATATTATCAGTACTTCGGAACAACATACTTTTCGTACTTACGTACGCTAATTTCTTTGACTATGGAAGTTTCATTGTGTTTTGTTATTTTTCGTAATATTTTTGTGTTATGCGACCGCTCACCTCACCCGCGCGACCTGCATACTGCGTAAATTTAAAAGCGATAGCAACAACGATTTTACTTATAGTACATATAGTATGCACACAATACTTTTCATAACCATTACTACTACTGATCATTTAGAAAGAGTATGAATAATATTATTAATCATTTCGAATTGATACATAAAAAAGTTGATTTTTTTTCTCCCATACGCTTTCTACTACTACAAATGATTATTGATTATAAATCACTACATATTTGGTGGTACAAATAGTAATAGGTAATATACACAAACGAATATTATTACTCGTCATTTGGAGTTTGTACATAAAAAAGTGATAAAAGATAATATCTATACATACTGTAAAAGCAAAATGTAGATACTACTTATAACCACTTCAAATTAGTACTGCAAATGAAGAACTCATTTTAGAGTAGATAATTCAAAACCCTTTTTGGTAATATCATCGCACGTAATTAGTTCTGACCACATAGACAATTGGAGTTGATTAAAATATTGATACGGTCGGAATAATTTTAGAAAATGTTTTGTAAAACGTGCCACACTGGTTTTCAGAAAGCTTACATACACTTCAAATAAGGTTTAATATGAATTTAGTTGAAAAAATGTGGAATGGAAAAGGACAAATTTGACTTGGAAAAAACGTTTGTGTGAACTGCCCTTTTTTGCTTGCGAGATTTTTATGCTTTTTAACTATTTTTATCTCGAATGTATTAATTAGAAGAACTACATTTAAATTTTCAATTAACAGTAATAAAAATTTCTTTTGAGCAATTTTTTCAAAATGAACAGTCCTATCTACCTATACATTTGATTTTAGAATGACGATTTTATTGATGTTACTACTGTAACGCGCATAAAAGAGCTTCGCTCTAAAAAAAATATTCAAAAAAGCTTTTCATAGCAGACCTGTATCTGTGTTAATACACGATCTTAAACTGTATCTCTACCAAAGTTAGCTAATTACCATGTCACATTTGTACTATATTATGCAAATTCCAGCACCACACACACACAACATCACTTACGTTAATGTAATCAATTAAACAATCCGCGTTTGAATCTTCTTTCAGCAGGTGTTCAATCTGTTCAATAACATTTTTAATGTGTTTTTCATGTGATTCACGAATTTCAATATAAGGCAGTTTTGAGTCGTCCTCCACATACTCTAACCTCTATAATAATAAAATAAAAAAAGTGTTATGTTTTATCATAGAAGTACAGGTTGTTAGAAAAGTATTGAAAGCGACACCTATTAACTAGCAGGAAAATATAATATAAAAACATATATTAATATTTCATCTTTCATTTCAACACATAAATTATTATTTTGGTCACTTTATAAATTATTTTGATTGGTTACTTTATTCTTTGTTTACAAGCCATTTGAAGTTGACGGGCAGCCTATTTGTTTACAATAGAAAAAACCGAATACCGTGCAGTGATAAAATTCTTTGTTTTGGAACGTTTATTAGCAACAGAAATGGACAAAAAAATTGGTGGCAGTCTTGAAAGAATCTGCTCCATCATTTCTAACTGTGCATCGATGGGTTTTGGAGTTTAAACGTAGTCGTACAAGCGTTGCAGATGAACCACACAGTGGACGCCCCAAAAGTGCAACATCATCAGAAATCATTGAGCAAGTTTATGATATTGTATGTAATGATCCATGTTCGACTAAGCGGCAAATTGCTGATGCCATCCATAGGCATCTCAGATGAACGGGTACTTTACATTATGCATGTAAAATTGCATATGAAAAAGCTGTTTGGAAAATTAGTGCCGCATTCGATAACAATTCAACAAAAACTGAACCGAAAACAAATTTCTCAGCGTAATTTGAAGCGGTTTAAGCAAAATAAAACAGATTTTTTGCGTAGGTTCATAACTATGGATGAGACTTGGATCTACCACCATGATGCTTAACTGAAACAAGAACGTTTACAGTGGACTAAAGCTGGTTGTTCAGCTCAAAAACAGGTGAAGTAAGAACGATCGACAAAGAAGGTTATGGCATCAGTGTTTTGGGATACAAAATGGATTTTGTTGATTGATTATCTTGAAAAAAGACCCAGTTTACAGAAGAAAAAAATCATTTTTCATGGCACGTGTTTTGGCGATGGCTAAATTCAATGAATTAAAGTTCAAATTGCTTGAACACAAACCTTATTCACCAAATCTGGCTCCCAGTGACTACTATATATTCAGAAACTTGAAACAATTTGCAGAGCTTCCGGAAAATTATTACAGAAATGGTAAAAACCATTATTTAAAAATTGACATTTTAGCTTTCATTACTTTTCCACCAACCTGTATATAGAAAATATTATTTTTCAAACTTACATTTGATTCTATAAATCCAATGACTTCTTTGTCGGGCACAAAGTCAGTCCACTTTAAATTGAATTTTTTCCACATGTTGTATGTGAAACTAGGACCAATTTCTCTTGTGCAATAAGTGAGATAAGTTTTGAGGAACCTCTTACCCATTGTGGGAGGACTGTTTTCTTTTAGCTGCTTATTCCATAAATCTGCCACTGTGAGAACTTTTTTTACAATCAACGGACCTGATCAATGAAACGAATAAATTTTTAGGCTTAGTCATATGATATAAATAAGTTTTAAACTCACCAGTAAACTGAAAAATGTACAACCACAGATCTGGAATATCCATCATCAGATCATTTGCGAATTCGCAGAATTCCTTGTAAGCTAACCTGAAATGTTCAACAGATAGTTGGTTCTGCTGTATCAGATCGGCAGTAATAATAGACAGATAGCGTCTGCTAAATTTGCCCACTTCTGCTAAATGCAAGTAATCCGTAAGTATGTAGTATAAGAATCCACAGCGTTTAGCCTCTGGTATCCGATTTATACAGGCAATGACGGTTGGTGTAACCCGTTTGGATGCGGCCGCAATCTCAATCATTTCAGAAATTACTGACTTAATAAGTTTCAAGTCGCTTTCAGTAGGCTCTTCAAAAGTCTCATTAGGATCAGATTTTGCAGTAGCATTATGTACCAATGGTGTGCTGTTCGTGATAGTATTCGAGTGATCTCGTTCGTTTCGATAAAGGCCACCACCACCGCTCGATGATTGCAATGTTGACTGGTGACAGGTATGTTAAAATTAAAATTTAAACAACAATCATATGTTACATTTTAGAACCACCCACCTTGCCAGAGAGTCGAGATGCCGGCATTTGTTGAATGTATTTTGAGTGACTAGCTGTTTTCTGCATCGATGAAGAGTTCATCATGCCGCGCAATTGCTGCCCCCCACGTGAAGATGAGTTTTCTCGTGAGCCTTGAGATGATCCAGTTCGTGAATGTAACACTAAAATTTTGTAAATAAAATAAAAGTTAATACCATCAATACAATATTAAATAGAATTTGTCACCAAATTGAAGAACATCGTCATCGTCATCAAATATGTAGATGCTTTCGAATTTTGTCAATATATGATAGTTGATTCTTTTCTAACCTTCAATTTTTTACACCATGGAAAAATATTTTTACCCCTGCACTCTTGCAGAAAAATTGTGCAATTCTTTTACAAAACCAAGGAATCTGTTTGCTTAACTTATCATTACATTTAACTTATTGTCCATATAAACGGAAAAACTTCTATTAGAAGTTTAATGAACACGTTCGGGTCGAGTCTTCTGAAGGTATCTTTGGTATAGCATATATTGACTATTGACTCTATTACAAGTTTGCATGCCACAGGACAAATGCGCTGAAATTATGCTGAATCGTTTAATCAAATATCTTTTGTGATGAGGTTGAATAATGTAAATAAACAAAAATTATGCATTTAGAGAGAAGGAAATTAATATATAATAACAGTTTGGTGGTTTGGTTTGTTAAATTGTTGGTGAAATAAATGACGATTTATACGAGAATTTGATCGAAAATTTGACTTTGATAATTCGAAACTTACAGAAGGTTCCAGGCGGACATTAAATGGAAGTAACTTTTATAAAATATGTATCGGAACTTATTACTTTACATTTTTCATCCCTCTTTTTGTACATTGTCAGTTATTTTTTAATTCAAATTATTTTCAAAAAATTGTTTTAGACTATGAAAAAAAAGAATTAAAGTGAGAACTCTGATTTAAACATACAATTATTTTACAGTTCGAATTAAAGTTAGGAAAGTCTTATTTGATGACCCTTTATTTGAATTTAAAAAATACCTCGATCACTATAGCGATCGCGTTCCATGGAGCTTTTGTTGTATGAACCCTTATTGCGAGGACCACCACTGCGGTCGCGATCTCTATCATTATTACTCTTATCTGTCAGTGACGAAAGCGCTGCAAATGAGTTTGAGGGAGTAGTCGTTGGAGTTGATGATTGTCGCGAAGCGTTGTTATTATTCCATAAAAATTGGGACAATCCGCCCATTTTTTTTGTGTCTAAATTTTGATTCAACTAAAAAATTATTTAGACATCGTTATTGATTCAACTGAAGATCAATTAAATATACTACTTACCAGTCCCTCGAGTTTATTCGTATCGACTGCCTGTGATCGACTTCCCTTGCCGGTTTGAACATGCCAAGTATTGTCGTCATTAGTTCCATTGGAGTGATTAATGTTATTGTTGTTTCCGGTTCCACCCTGTTGTTGGCGTCTTTGATTACCATTATCACCCCTCTGACTATGGCTACCACTATAGCCCACACGGCCATCTCCATAACGACTGCCTCGGTCTTCTCGTTTATTACCACTGACTTGAGGACCATTAGGCCCAGAATTTGAAACCGACCCGCTGTAATTCAAATACTGAGCGGAGAGTTGCTCGTTCTTGGCCTCTTTCTCAATTTGACCCATTGTCTTTGGTGCTTCATTTCTTGTGGATTGCCATTTGTTTTTGCGCAAGTCAATGACATCTTGTAGCATAAAGCGAACTCGAGAGCTGACCTTAACTCCATCTTTGTCTGTTTTGGATGCGATAGCTTGCATTTTGATTATCGACTTTTCAAGTGAATAGCAGCGGTTAGACTCTTTTGCATTAATAGGCGTTTGTTCAAACTTTTGTCCTACTGTGGTAAGAAGTTTACAGAGACACTCTAACATGTCCTCCGAATTTGGATTGAGCAATGTATCAATGCATGAATATATAATTTTGCCTGTTAACATGGAAATCTTGAAAAGTTCACCAATAAAACGAACTGTACCTCCTGAACGTCTACGAATCTTACGTTCTTCTTCTTCTAGTAACGCTTCCAATTCAGCCCTTTCGTTTGGATCGGTGCATTTCTTAATTTTGTCAACAATAGGTTGCAATTTTTTTTCTTTAGCTGTACTTTGTGACACGTTTTGTGTAAATTCCCTTTCTGTTTTATCCAACAAAGCATTGCGGAAATGCGCTAAATTCGATTTGGTACCACTTTCCATTCGTTCATCGCGTGTCTTCACCTCCAATATAAGTCGATGACACAATCGAGCGTATGAAGTCGAAAAGTTTGGTTCATCAATGGCTTTTTCAAAGACAAGTACAATGATTTCATCCATTTTCCCAGGAGTATCAATCTTTAATTTTATAATTTCTTCAACCAAAGTGTCGAATTTTTCTGGTGTCAACTTGTTTAAAATACCACGTACACGACGAACAAGTTCATCTTGTTCGCGCTTAGTCATTGAATCAGGATCAGCTTCGGCATCAGATCTGATAAGGATACTCGGACGCCAGGCATTTTCTGTTTCGTTTAAAATAACGTCCTGGTTAAGTGAAAGATTGACATGTATCATCCCCCCCTTCATGCTATTTCTTCCTTGAACGCCAGACATCGATGCTTGTTTGCTAACATAATTCCCAGACATGCCATCACTACCACGGTTTCCTCCAATTGAACCAATCATAGATTGTACGCGCTTGTGATTATTAATGCGCACAAACAACGGCATTAGATTTGTCTGTGGCAAAATGGATGCATTGTTAACTTGGGGCTGCACTCGTGAAGCTTTCGCTTCCCGTAAACGGAGCAGCTGATCCCGGTTGTATTGTTTTTTTCCGTTTGGATTGTTTGGAGACCATTGGCCTTCGTTATAACTAATTAACGTTTCAACAGGTTTTATCTGTGCATTAGTTTCCATAAAAGTTGGTGTTGCCTTAACAGAAGCGACTGTTTCTGGAGCCCACGATATAGACGATTCGACGGAATCCTTAGGTGTGACTTCTTTCAGTTTGTCACTGAATTCAATTGGTATAATGTTGTCGTTTGATGTTTGCTGCTGCATTGCCACGAGATCAATCTCATCGCTGGAAGGAAAGGAATCCTTGGCTTCATTTAAATTGTCAGATTTAATAACTTCGTCTTGAGAACAAGATTTTTGCAAATGATTTTCACTTGGAGAGGCAACTAAAGTCGTTATTTGTGGTATTTGTGGTATTTCATTTACTTTAGCAACTATAGATGCAGGTGTGGCAATAACAACTTGTACAGGAGCGGCTACTTGTTCGCTGCCATTTGCTAGCAACTCAGCATCCGTAACGGTAATGTGCATTGTGTTTAATGATTCTGACAACTCGTACAATGCGTTCGGCACAGACAATTTACAAGATTTTTCAGAATCAGAGGTGTCTGGTGTTTTATCTCCCTTTTTAGTATTCGGCATTAAATTCGTTGGCTCTACGGGAAAACTATCAGCGCTAGAGCTTTCTTGCTGGGACACTTCTATATATTTTTGTTGTTGCTGCCCTGATCGGTGCTGTTGTTGCAAGACAATTTCCGAATCTACGTAGCTTGCGATGTCTGAGGTTTTGTTGGTAGTAAGCGGAGAATGTGTGACATCATCTGTTTTTACTATATAATAAAAAAAATACATATGTATATGTTTGCCTTTCCACACTTTATAAAAAATTTCTGTACATTTTAAAAGTGTTCTAGAGTCTGAACAGACTCATGTTTGTGCGCATGTAATTAGTTCAGAAAATTAACATTACGATTAAAAAAAAAATATAGTACAACAAATACTTGACTTACGTCTTATTTTCCTTGTATTTTTACTCTACGCGATTTTAAAAATTTATACTGATAATAAAAAAAAAAAGGAAAAGGAAGTTTAACTTCGCCTATGCCGAAGTTTATATACTCTTCACGCACCCCCTACGCTCTGTGATAGAGCATTCAGAAATATTTAATTATTGATTTGACAACTAAAAATGGTAACTGTTCCTTTTTTTAAGGTTCTGGACCCAAAGGGAACCCTATTACTAAGGCTATGATGTCCGTCTGTCCTTGGGCCATATCTCATTAACCGTACTATGTAGAAAGTTGAAATTTTCACAGAATGTGTGGTTCTATCCGGGCAACAGCATCAAATACCTAAAACTAAAATATATTCAAAAATTTAAAGGGGTCCCCATACAAGAAACATATGGGTTTGTATTGGAGCAATACGATCGAATATTCCCACGATCTTGAAATTTGCTTAGTTGCTGGAAGTGGATTAGAAACTTATAGAGTCGAAATTTCAGTTTGATCGAACCACTAGGCAGGGTACCTCCCATACAAACCCCCATTAAAATTGAGGTTTTTATTAGAAAAACTTTTTTGTTTTTTGCACTATTGAACGGAAATATATAAGTTTGTAATATAGTCCCTACACATCTGATCGAATCAGCTAAATCCCCCATACAAGCCCACCATTAAAATTCAGGTTCTTACTAGAAAAACTTTTTTTGATTTTTGCACTATTGATCTGAAATTTTGACACTATAAGTTTTTGTATGCTTTACAACTGTTCGAACCAGCCAAATCGGATCACTAGGGAGGTACCTCAAATACAAACCACAATTTGGTATGGAACCCTCCGTGTGCAAGTCTGACTCGCACTTGGCCGATTTTTTGTGTATAATCTCAATCTAATTGACTCGCGTCAAATATTGGGTGATGAAAGTGATATCTTAACAATCAGGAGGAAAAGAACAAAAAAGTCCACAAAAGTGATAACAGTGATAATTTATTTTTTCCTACAACATTTTTTAATTTATGCTTCTTCTTTCTAAATGTGAAATACGCTTTTCTTTTTGTCATGATATGAATAATTTTAAAAATAGGAACAAGTTGAGTTTTATTGTGTTCCAGTAGTGCAATTATTGCGGCTTTTAGTTATGCACTTATGGGATTTGTTTGCGTAAGAATATAAAAATAGACAGTAAGGCGTCAGTTTGTTTCTCATTTTAATATTTTCAACTATTAGCTGAGTTATATCTGAAATTTTAAATGCATTATAAAATTATATTATAACCAAAAGAACTGTGTTGAAACTTTTTCCCGAATATTCAATTCAATTCTAAGTTCTGCACATTTTAAATGTTTAAAATTATTTTCTAGAATGGGACGTACTAGGACGTATATATGTATATATATTAAAATGAATAAGTGGTTCACAAGATAACACGGACTAACTAAATCGTTTCAATCGACCAGTCAACTTCCAAAAATATTCAATAACAATTGCAGACTGACAACGTCTTTGCTTTTAAACCATTCATTGTCGTTGAGCAAATCTGTGTTTCTGTTGATTCGTTCGAAGTGTTCATGAAAGTGACTACGAATACATAGAATTATAACCTCAAAGTGAGTCTGTCGCATTGATTTCCAATTCTTTTATTCAAATTGTAGTGTATAAATCAATATAAAATCTTTTATTAACTGCACTACATTTTTTCCATAGGACTACGACATAACACACAAATCGGTTTATGATTTTAACTTTGTTATCGGTTTAGAACATTTATGTATGTACCACAGCAACATCATTAGTTTAGTAAGTACACTATATAAGTTGATTAGCTGATTAAGGAGCAACCGTTTATAAAATTTCAGATTTTCCAACATACAGTTTTTAAGTAAATTTAGACTTACATAAAAATATGTGTATTTCAAGTATTGCACTAGTTTCTTTTATCACAGTTAAGTAAAAATTTTCACCAAAATATCACTAAAATTGTCGATAAAATTATAAAGAAATGAATTTAAAACTCTGTATGGTAACGTAATGTGTTGAACTTTGCACGTTTTTTTTTTTTTTTTTTTTTTGTTCTTTATATATGTATGGTACATATACAATATAATATACGTATGTGAATATAGACTATTTTCTCTGCTTTGTAGCTCTATAGATAGATAGTATCGAATCACACGATCCGGTACGGCGCGGTACGCGTTCACTACGAGCGCGATCGGGCGCCGACAAATCACACTTGAATACTTGCTCGCTGAAATTGTCTGACTGACGGGCACACAGAACAACAAATAAAGCCACTTGGCAACTAAGCAATCAAGAGAGAAGAGTAAATACATACATTGATAAAGCAAAGAAATCGTCTGCCTATTCATCTGATCTCGTACCAACAGCGACGACGAAAGATAAATGCTGAAGATACGAACACACGAACACACACGAAAATTGAACAATATGAAACGTAATGAATCGCGTTAGAGCTAGAGAACAAATAAATATGAATTCGAGTATGTTTTATTGTTCTGCTCACTTCGCTCATTCACTTTTAAACAATTCTTAGATTTATTGATGAAGAAATGAAAAGAAAAATGTTTGTTCAGTCGTAGACATATATTTTAAGTATTAGAAGCGCTAGAAATTTACTCACATTTTGCTTCAATTGACAACTCATCTTCTTTTGGAGGGAGTATCGGAATCCTGTAAATAGCAACAATACTTAGTGAAACTGTTGCCGTAGAGATATCTAAGTAAATTTCTTACTTTTTGCTGCTACGCGGCTTCTGTGGTGTAGACAATATTTCCACAGAAGGAGCGTCAGTCATAGCCGATACGACAGGTGTCTGACCAACAATCAAATCGCGTTGCGCTGGAATTTGATTAACATCTGCTAAACAAAAATAAAAACAAGTCAAAACATTAACTTCGGTTTACCGAAGCTTATTGATAATTGCAGCAAAGTGAAAATGATTTACATAAAAAAATTTCTTTGTAGATAATGTTTCCAACAAAGACTCGACGGCGATACCATAAAAAAGTATATTCCGCGATTAGTGCAGTTTTTCAGTACTTAAGCTGGCACGTTTTCTCAGTAGTGTATATCGGATTGAACACTTGAAGTTATGATCAGTTTCAGACAATAGAAAACAAAAAACTAATATTTCGTTGTGCTTTGCTGAGATTATTTGTTAATGCAAGATAATTCGGGCAGAAAATAATCGTTTTCATTCAACATTAAATTTTTGGTACATTTTTAAAACTCCTTAGGTTAGGTTGATGAGGTTAGGATGGGAAAAAGGATTGACCATATCACGAAGTCAGCGTAGGTCTTTTTAATACTTATATGTATAAAAAAAAAATTCTATTACTAATAGAAATGGTTTTAATCGTAAGATACGATACCATAGGAAAACCCACCAAAAAGTTAAAATTGATTTCACCAAATTTTATTTAAAAATTTCAGCAAATGTATGTAACAACTAAAATAAGACGAATTAATCTATTAATCTAGCAATGTCTTCCAATCAGATTATAGCTGTTGGATAATATGATTTCAAATGCAAATTAAAAGGTTTGGTTTATCTTTCTAAATCTTCTCTCACAACATTAAAACGCCTAAATTACCTATCACCTTAAAAATGTTTTTGTGCAAAGGTACATCTTAACATCATAAATATTAAAAAAATAGCTTTCCACTGATACAGATGACAGTCACTAATTTAAACCGAGGGGGTTTTTTTGCCAGCCTATTGCGGCCCAGATCACCGCAATGTGGCTTGGGAGGAAAACAAGCTGTAGCTCTATACCAAAAAATGTTTGGTTTTGTTTTTTTCTTTATTTTTTTTGTATTTAATTAATTAGTTCTTCTGTGTCTGAAATATTTTAAGAAACTCTCGTACAAGTCTATAAAAAAATAAATTGCTTAGAGGTGTACTATTAAATCAGCGCACCATGGAAGATACTACTAGAAACATATACACAGAACCATTTTGGTTTTTTAAGTAACGAGTTGGCGAACGAATGCGCTAAAAACTATCGCGGTAACTGATACTTGTAGAGGTCTACAATATATCCTTTCATTCTGGGAACCACGGTGCTAATAAGCCGGCAGTGGGTAAATGAGCCGGGCTGGAATGTCGCCTGTATACACCGACACTGCCTACCGAAACGGACTTACGAACTCCTACAATTTAACAAGAATTTAATTTGGATGACGATGGAAATCTTAACGGGGCACTAGGCTATTGACTGAAAAGATGAATACTACCCATTAAGACTTCTGTTGCGGTTGTTGATGAGGAAGAACTAGACCCCACTATTCTTAGAAGACGAACTCATCTTTTCGAAAATTTGGCCAGTTTTCAAATTTACCACTAGGGGACATGCCAGAGGCATAGGAAGACCTCTGAAACGAACTGATAGTGATGGCTTCTAAAAAGGCCTTTAATTGCAATTAATCGTAGACAAATTAACCAATTAATCGATTAGTAGATGAGCCTCCGAAAAAGTTCCTCTGCCTCCAAAAAAACAAATTGATAAGCAAACAAGAAAAAAAGGTCCCCCAATGAACTTTGGATTAACCAAATCAAATTAGGGATGAATCAATTAATTTAATTTGAAACCCATTAACTGATTAATTTACTTTTTAATTGAATACTTTTCGATTAATCGTTGCCATAACTATGAGCTAAGGATCTCATACCTCATCTCCCACTCCATCGTGAACTTGTTATATGTAACCTTATCTGTGCTATTTAAGTGGCGGAGTGAATTATAACACTATTTCACGTTATATGGGAAATGGAAGCTTACTTATCGGAATGACTTTATAAATTCCTAATAAATTATCGAAGAAAAGAGACTTGACAGCTTTTATTAATTGGAGAGATTTTTTCAGTGCTTCTATCAAAAAATATACATATACACTAGGGTGCCCCAAAATTTTGCGGATTGTTGGAACGCATTTCCACTAATTATATTTGGTATATGTTTATATACTCCCGGAAAAAATTTCAGCACATTCTGTTACTGGCACTTACATTTGATATTTTTCAGAGACGAAAATCAGCATTACTTCTTTCATCATTTATTTACCTGTATTGTTGTACGGCAAATTAGAACGTACATCGGAACTCATTAAAACCACTCCCGCTCCTGGTGCCAAACCAGTTGAATCCGATTGGGCATTATTAACAGATATATCACTCTGAACGACAGGCGTGATTGGCACGCCTTGTTCCGGATAATCGCTCTCTAAATTTGTATTGTTCTGCGGAGGTACTTGGAGTTTATAAATTTGATATTAATAAAGTTATTATTGCAAAAACTCGCCTTATCTAACTCATCTAATATATTCTTGTTTGTCGTCGGGTCAATAATTTGCAATCGGTGCTGGTGACGGCGACGACTTAATTGTTGGGTCGGCTGTGCTGGCACATTAGCCGGAATTACACCAACTAAGGAAGAGACACCAACTTGTCCTGTTCCAGCGGCCCCGACACCCAGAACCGCATTTGCACCAGGTTGAACGGCACTGGTTATCACAGCACCAGCCGGTAGTTGCATTTGTTGTTGCGAAGCGCCGGGCCCAGCCAGTGGACCGTTGGGGCCAGACTGAACTGGCATTGTGTTGCTTACTCCAACACCGGCATTAACTCCGACACCACTGCGCTGATGCGCCTGTGGCTGCTGAAGTGTCGAAAAATATTGGTAGGGATAACAAGGAATATGTGGATGCGCGAATTGAAATTGTGGTGTAGGAAAAGTAGGTTGCCTCGGTGTAAATTGTGCGTACGGCAGAACCACATTTTGATGCATGGCTGGCTGGTACATGGTTTGCATATGAACATGACGGTTTCCGGCACCGCCACCTCGCTGAGTTGAGTTTGGTGGAGGTGGTCCTCGATATAAGCCCCCCTGGGGATTTGCACGAGTGTTTCCAGGATTGTTGTTGCCTGTAGATACGTACTGCAAAACGGTTTAAATATTAGAAACAGAATTAATGAGTGACAATACTTAATTTTAAGGTACACAAACACATTTGGGAAGAAGTTCCGCCAGTGCTCAGTCAAAAAACAAACTTCTGTTTGAATCAAGGGCTGAGCACTAGCCGAATGGTTTTCGCAGCGAAGTCTACTGCCTACCTCTTGTGTGGTTTGAAAGCTACCATTAGCCAGTGAGTTATTGTTCTTAAAGTCGTATTTCCTACTATCGACACAACCAACACTAATGCCAACAAGGCCTTTATCGTGAATGTAAGTGCCACCCGATGTGCCCAATGCGATGCCCAAGGAATTGCTCCCATGTGAGTTTGTCAATGTTATAATGCTCCCAGTACTCCCGTTGCCGTTAGCATTAGCGCTGCCAGTTCCGCCACTGCTAGAAGAAACGCCACTGGAACTGGCACCGTTGCAAATATCGGCCCCTCCCAAAAAACGACTCTTTGTATCAAGCGAATTGTTATTGCCCTGCACGCTCCTCTGATTTACGCTGTATATAGTTGGTGTTAGTTGACAACCGCTAACTGCCACCAGATTTCCACCACTGCAGATGACTGCCGATGATTGCGTGTTAGTTTGGGCCATTGATCTATTGATCGTATTCGCAAAGCTCTGCTGTTGATGATGTGATTGGATTTGTTGCTGTTGATGCGATAGACGTTGCTGTGCATTTGCCGTTGTCGCTTTTAAAACTGAGACGAGATTATACGCTTTGTTGATTTGAAATTGGGCCTGCTGGTGTTGCGTCGGTTGTGACAGTTGCTGTTGTTTGGGTGATGGACTTTGCTGAGCATATTTCTTATTCTTTTTATTCGCTGTCATAATCTATAACAGATTACAAGATTTGCATATTGTTGACGCATTTACAAATAGCTGACTCGCATCCAAAGGCAAAATTCGGAAGTAATAATAAAAAAAATTGAAACGTGCGTCATGGTAAAGTAAGAATAAAATCAAGAACATGAAACTCAAACTGACACAATTAAATAAAAACTATAATTGGCGTGCAACCGAAACAAATATTCAAAGGCAAATTATGTATGTATTGTACGAATATAAGTAGTATGTATATTAGTGTTTGTGTGACTTCGAAATATTTATATGCTATAGGGACTTGTGAAAGTGGCCGTGAATTCAACTTACTGAAATTTATAATTAAAACAAAAACAAGTCAGAAAAATGGTAAGTAAATGAACCCCGGCAAATGAGGAAGTCGACGTTGTTGATTAAAGAATTATGATTTTAACTAACACTAAAAACCATTGCAGTTTTCGAAATTATAACTAGTGGAAAGTCCAACATTCTTCAATTTAATTTACCATTTCTACCCTAGCAGCGACAACGACAAAACCTGGATTTATTTTTCTTTTACTACGCTAAGGAATAAATTATTTTTAAAATTGTATTTGATAAAAATAATGCGCTATTATTGAGTAAATAATATTTATCGCATATGCAAGCTTCCACAATAAATAACCAACGAGAAAAGTTCTGGAGTAGTCCATTTGAAAATTTGTTCGGAGTGAAAAACGTTAGAAAAAATTTTTATTGCGGTTTTACATATTGCATTTGTAACTTGTGTAATTTTATCCAACTGAATTGTTTCAAGTATAAAGTAAAATATCTAGGCATTGAAAACCATCCCATTATGGGCGAAACATAAAAGGCAATTCGCATATCTCATTTACGTTATCATACTGGTCAAAAATGAAGATGTTTCGATATAAACTCAATTTGTGTATTTGAACTCTTCACATACTATTGTGAACTGATCGCGACCAAACACAATATATACATTAGTAAAAATATGATGAATGCAATTCAAGCACTTTGATATTTTGTGATTTTACTACTTCTGTGTATTTAAAGGAAGATCCAAATGAAATTGATTTATAATAGACAACACTTACAATTTTCTTATTCCGGCAACCCAGACCCCTACGTTAAAGAAATATAGTTACATTTCCTTTATCAATATCAATTTACTAAAGCCCAACTCTAACATTTATATTTATAGGATCTACACCTCTTAAGAACCGCCCACACCGCAACTATAACAGATTTTTTTTTTTTTTTTTTTTTTTCGTTCATTGCGATCTTACTAGCCAACTCATGTAGTAAGCTTTTCGATCGATGACTCATAGTCTGGCTTCACGAACGCCTTTATTTTTATAAAAACTCGTGAAAATTGTGTTTTCATGGAATTATATATGTTGGTAAATATATAGAAAAAAAAGTAGCTTCTAGCCAAGAAATGTAAATATTGAATAAGATGTTCTCCACTATACATTAATTCAGCCATAGTTATCACTTCCAGTAATCAAAAACAACTATAGCATTCGAAAATATAATTTTTTTTTCGTGGATCAGTTTTTCTCTTTCAATATTTTATTAATAGACTTACTAAAGATTAACATTTGTTCAAAGGATGTGTGCCGTTTGGAGTGAAGTAATTTAAGAAAAAATAAAACACCGGTATGAGATATCAGAATAGGCAAGTTAGTTTTGCCTTAAAAGTAATTTCATTTTGGTATGACTGAAGTATTCACAGCTACAATTAATAAAATTAATATTAGATGTTTACTAACCATATTTTGTGCAGAGTGGGGCTGCATGATTTTTTTTATATCTGCTTGTGCTGCTGGAGTAGATGATTGCATTCCGTGTATTGGACGCGTGGTTGATTGACAAAGCACCTTTCAGGGGCTAAAATGGACCCACTGACATAAAATCGCCTCTACCAAACCATTTGATCCTGTTAGTTATATTTTTTAAACAAAAATATTATTATTACATATGTTCATTCATACATATATTAGAAAACTAACTTACCTGCAGATTTAAAACATATATAATATATATAGATTCCGATTTTTAGTGAGATTTAAAATTTTTTGAACACGGTTATTGTTGGTTGATATTAATTTTTTTTTTTTTTTTTTAAATAATTGTTTATTAAGCACGATTGCTTTCGTGTTTTTCACTTATGTATATCTTTTACTCTAAATATTAATAAATCGTGCTGTAACGAAATTTACTTTTTACTTTGTTATGGATACAGACGCTATATACGTATTTTAAACATCGACGACGTTCGCTTAGAAAACCGCAAATACAACTGATATATAAATTACGGATCTAGCTGTTAGCTAAACTTGTCTGACATATATCTCTACCTGCACTGCATGTATTTTCATATTTTAAGAATTCTCCGAAAAATTCAAATTACACGTCACGAATTTTCTAACCATGTATCAGGTAGAATTTGGCATGGTTGTTCGCAAGGCTTTGTCTTTACAAATTTGTTTCGTTGGTACGTTCATTCGACAAATGCCATTTTAACATTTACTATTTACGAGTATTCTTTTCTTTAAGGTCATTAAAGGAAAAAATAAAGCTACACATAATAATGATCACTGTCGACGTCACCATCGTCGCCAAAGTTACCTGGTAACTTATTGATAGTATGGCTCACATAAAATAATATCATTTTTTTTACCGCATTTCCATAGCCAACTCGTTCCACCACAGTGCTATATTTTTAAAAATGTTTCACTACCATTGAATTATTATGATTAGTATTATTATTAAAGTATGTAATCAAGCCGTCTTCTTTGTCGTCGTCGTATGTCAATCAGCGAGGTAAACTAGCGGATTGATGTGAGCGGCGACGGGACGTAACGTGATTATTCACTTTTGTATTTTCACACAAAGAAAATGGCAAAAAAGAATATCATATATGTACAAACGTTTATACACATTTAGATATATATATATATATATATATATATATATATACTTCCATACATACATATGTACATGCATTGTCGACTGTGAATTCCATTTTCTTTTTACGTGCACACACCCTCAATTTAAACATGACAAACTATACTTTCCCTTGTCGAAAATTAGGCACAGCAATGTTTTGGATGCTTAGTTCGGTCTATATGGAGTTTGCATATGTAATTGTTTGCTTGCATCCATGTACAAAAATGTCATGTAATTTCACGATTGTTCATTCTATAAAAATTTCGTTACCTGAACGAATGTATGTAGACCTTCTTAAAAGATGATCAAAACCGTGATTGATTATAACAAACTTTATAATATAAACTTTATACTAAATCAAGGCGAATACACTTAAAAAGTGCGTTCACCGACTATAATAAGTTAATGAAATAATTTCCAATGTTTCTCACCGTAATGACGGTCATGCCAACTACGCAAACTGAACACGTGCCTATTTACATAATAAGTACTAAATATGGTCAAAATTTTTTACCATCCTCAAGAGTTGACAGCTATTTTTTCTTGAAAATAAGCATACCCTCATATTCAATGGCTAAGGTAAGGTACTACACATCATAATTTTCTTCAAATCGTTGTTGTTGTAAGTTGATGCTTTGGCCATTCACTTCTCAAATTTACTAGTCATATCTATTTTTTTAGTCCTTCTGAAGCGCTCACAGTGCACACAGCGATTTTGCTGCGACAGAGACCATAGAACGTATACATAAATATGCATATTACCGTATTTTATGTTATTTATATATATGTTAGCTTTACTTTGGAAAACGGTTATATTTCAATGACTATACGAAAATATTGGGTGTGTATAAAAGTCATGTCGGTTTTTCCCATTGATGGTTTTAGTCTCAATTTTAAATTAGTGATGGGCGGACATATTAAACATATAGGTGTGATTTGAATGCTTTGAGTCTAAACAATTACTATATAAGAAATTGATCAATATTCGATAATATTAGTAAAAGTGATAGCTGATTAACCATGGAAAGTAAATGTGAGCATTTTCGGCAAATTTCGCTTGTTTTACTTCTGAAAAGGGAAGTATGCAACCCAATCTAAAAAAAAAAGAGTGTGATGTATACGGGAAAGCAGCATGAAGTGAACGCCAATATGAGCGCTGGTTTGCAAATTCTAAAGAATTTGAGCTTAAAGATATTACATGCACTGGTCGGCCATTGAAGGCTGATGACGACCAAATCAAGGCAATGATTGATGAATACTGATGTTATTCAACACAAGAGATTGCAGATAGGCTTAACGAATTGGAATTGAAAAATTTTTCCGTAAGTAACAGCACTTCCAAAACAGAAAATTTTATTGTTGTTTATTTGATGAAAAAAAGAACAAGCATAAAACAGAGACAAACAACATTGAAATATTTAAATACATCACTTCCAAAACTATTTTTTTTTTTGTTCAGCAAATACTTACATATTTTTCTTTACTTTGTTTTTCCGTTGCACACATAGATACGTCTATCCACATTCGCATTTATGAGATGATTTCGCCATCCACTTATATGTTTTCTCGAATGCAAAAGTTAAGAAGAAGAGATTTGAACAAAATAGAAGCGTTTTGATTTTGATCAAATACAAAATCAGCTCCATCCACACGCCAAATTGCATCCGATATCTTTTTATCGATAAATTTGAAGATTTGATGTGTGATCATAAAGAGGGAATCAGTTCTGGACGTGTGGAGTTTCGATGACCGATATCTGACTCGTGATTCAAGCTAAATGTCAAACTCAGTTTGATATTTGGTAATCGAGCCGTGAATCATTGTGGTGTCTACAATCGTCGGAAAAAGTATTGTAACAAAGAAAAAATAGCGATAATAATAGTCTATATAATAAGCGTGCCAAAAACATATTGTATATTATTTCAATTCAAAACTATAAATCTGAAATTAAAAATTTTTAAAAATGTAATGAGAAAAAAAAATTTAATAAAATATAGTTTATCAGAAAAAGAAGGTCTAACAAGAGAAATGTACTACTAATTTAGTTCACAACGAAAATGAAAATAAAGGGAACTAAATATTGGGTGTACAAATAAGTTTTAAGGGATTTTTTAGTGACTGAAGCTTTATTTCGAGGAACTGATTCCTTTACATCTTTCAGGCAACGGATTCCGCGTTGGAAAAATTCCTTGTCTTTTGAAGCTATCCAAAACTCGATCCATATTTTGGCTTCTTCGAAAGAATTGAAGTGCTGCTCGGCCTGCGAGTTACAGAACAAGTGGTAGTCGAAAAGAGCAATGTCTCTTAATGGGGTAGGACATCCCATTTTAGTGCCTCCAAAGTTTCCTTAACGACTCTTGCAACATGTGGTCGTGCGTTGCCGTGAAGGTAAATCACCTTGTCGTATTTTTTGGCATATTGGGGGCGTTTGAGCTTCAATGCTCGGCTCAATTGCATCAATTATTTGTAACGATCTCCAGTGATGGTTTTGTTCGGCTCGAGCGGATCACTCCGAGATCCTACCAGATGCAATGAATATTTGGTTTGGCCGTTGAAGTTGATGCATGACCATGACCCCATGATTTTTTGCGCTTTGGGTTGCCGTAGTGAATCCACTTTTCGTCCCCCTTCACAATTTGATGCAAAACCCTTTCCGGTTATGCCTTTGGAGCAGTTGTTCGACCGGGAAAAAACGACGTTCCACGTCTCATGGCTTGAGTTCATAAGGAACCCCATTGCCAAGTTTTTGCACCATATTCATGACCATAAGACGGTTTGAAATCGCTTGGTGAATCACTACCAAGGTTTCAGCGAGCTCCTCTTGAGTTTGGCATGAATTTTGGTCTAATAACGCCTCCAACTCAGTAAAACTTTACAGGCCTCCCCTCGCGTTCGTTGTCACTGGTGTAAAAATCGCCACTATTAAAACGCCGAAACCAGTAGTCACATGTTTTTGTATACGCTTACACATACGCTTCACACAGCAATCGATGTCCATCAGCTGCACTTTTCTTTAAATAAAAACAAAAAAGCACATGTTCGTTCCTTATTGTTGTTTTTTGCTCAGTTGTTCTTTTTTGCTCGTTGTTCTCTTTTGCTCAGTTGTTCTTTTTTGCTCTGTCGTTCTCTTTTGCTCAGTTCTTTTTGGCTCTGTTGTTTTCTTTTGATCAGTTTGATACGCAGCGACCTCAACAACAACCCATGGGGAGGTGCATATAAGCTGGTGAAGAAGCGCTTGGGAGGAACTCCCGCTGAAGCATCGGTGTGTCCTGAGATGATGCTCAAAATTGTTCGAAGTCTCTTTCCACAACACGATCTTAATCACTGGAACAGCGCATACAATTTGGAACCCATCGTCCCTGTCACAGCAAGCGAGCTAATGAAGGCCTCCAGGAAAACGGGTAAGTAAGGACAAAACCCCAAGCTTGGACGGTATTCCTAACAGTATGCTAAAATACTTCATTCAACGGAATATCGACGTATTCTGTGGAGTATTGAACGCATGTCTAGTAGAGGGCGTTTTTCCTGCCTGTTGGAAACGGCAGAGACTGGTGTTGCTACCGAAAGGCAACAAACCACCGGACCAGCCTTTCTCCTATAAGCCAATATGTCTGTTGGACTTATTATATGTAGGCGTCTTGAGGAGTTCACTGAAAGCCTAATTGGACTACACCAAAACCAATTTGGCTTCAGGAAATGCAGAAGCACCCTCAACGCAGTGAACAAAGTTTGCGACATAGCACTGAATGCAATTGCGTGCGAAAGATGGCTTTGGGGTAGCCAAAAGTACTGCTCAGTAGTCACCCTGGACATCAAGAACGCATTCAACTCGGCGAGGTGGTGCTACATTTAGACAATCTTCAGGTACCAAGGCATCTGGCTAAAATTCCAAGGTTATATCAGAGCGGTCGCTTGCTCTTGTATGACACAGAAATTGTGCCGCAAAGGTACAACACCACTGCCAGTATTCCTCAGGGTTCAGTGCTCGGTCCGATCCTCTGGAACATCATGTATGACGGAGTTTTCATAGTGCTAGTGCCAGATGAAGTGGAGTTGGTTGATTACGCAGATGATATAGCAGTAGTGGCGGTCGCAAAAACGCTCCCTGAACTACGGGAAAAATGTAACCGCTCCATTGCTATCATTAGGAGCTGGTTACACCAGAATGGTCTAGAACGGAGGTGGTGCTAATAAGCAGCAAGAAGAAAATGGAATCACTATGCATACGGTTCGGGCACAACAATGCCAACACCGTGCATTAAATATCTTGGGGCTTGGGGAGCCTGGACTGAACACTCAACTTTAGGGACCATCTAAAGTTTGGAAGCGATAAAGCATCAAAGATACAGGTAGCTCTGGCAAGGCTGATGCCGAAAATTGGTGGGCCTAGACAACCGGTTCGTGAGCTACTTGCGGCTGTCAGCAAATCCATCATCCGATATGCTGCGCCCGTATGGTGGAGTACAAATAGATGTAGATCTTACATGAAAGCAGCTGCCTCCGTGTTTCGCCTCAATCAGGGTATGCTGTGCGTTCACAACCGTCTCAGATGATGCAATGAGCATTCTCGCGAACTACAAGCCTGTCGGGCCTAATTGAAGGCGTATTGCCAATATTGCAGCCTTTTTTTGCAAATTACTAATAAAATATCTGCAGAGAAAAACGTTACATTATCCAAAGTAATCGTCTTGGTAGGCATTTTGAAAAAAAGAATGGCAAACATGAGCTCCAGTTTGAATGAGTCGATATTATCGTCTCGGAGATGGACACTCGTTTTAGAGACTATGAAACAAACGTTTTGTTTGCAGAGAGCACAATCTTAGACCCTAGGTGAAATCCGAGGACGCATTTAAGAGATCAGCAGCCGAAATAAAAACAACAAAAAAATGTCCATACGCCCAGCCATCACTTTACCTGAAAGTGCCATGACTGCGTCTGTATGTCTATCTGCAGTATAAAATGATGAGGGTGACATTTGGAACGACTTAAACGGTGCATTTAATCGAGTCAGCAAACCAACCAACAATACAGCTGCAGCCATTAGGGAAATGGATAAATATCTGTCAGAGGAATACATAAGCCGGAAAGATGATCTGTTTATATGGTAGGAACAGGGCAAAACCCAATATCCCCACTTATACATATATATATATATGATGAACAGCATTTGTGTAGTGTCCACATCGGTGCCATGCGAGCGCATATTTTCAAGTGCAGGGGAAACTATACGCAAAAAGCGAACATTATTAAAGCCAAAAAACGTGGCAAACCTTATGTTGAGTATGAATTATCAAGTAAGTAAATATTAAGTAATGTTCGTAGAGAGTAAATAATAATTTTTTTTTTCTTTTGTTTCAGGGTCAGTGTAAAAGGAAACAAAACTTCCTTTTTTATCAAAGAATTCCAAATGAAGTAGGGAATACAAATTTCTTTTATTATTTTATGTTTTTTAGTATGTAGTTAAACTGGGTTTTTTAGTACTGTGATTTTTTTAACGTTAATACATACATGTAAGAGAACTTTAGCAAATTAACTTAATACATACATGTAATGTAAGTTAGCTTAATTTGTAAATACATGCATGTAAGTTAAAAAAAAAATATTATGTGTTATTTTGTTAATAATCAGTCTTGCTGAAATCAATATGAACATATGTGTTGTTGCCATGAACAACTGCATTTCGTAAGTGAGTGATCAAGTGAACAACTGCGCAATGTGAGAGAATTGACTTACTTCAAAAAAAAAAAAGAATTAGTGAACATGTTCACCAAAGATACAATAACAGAGCAAGCACAGAGCCGGCGCGAAAGCGAATAAAAAGAGATTTTTCATTTGCGTCGCATCAATTGTCCTTGAAATCAGCATAGTCATACGATAATTTGTACAATAAATTTAATAAGCCCATAATCATGCGATTCTTTGCACATAGCTTAGTTTTGTAAATCTTTTTATATGATGCCATTTTCACAATGCTGAAAAAATAGCTTGCTTCAAAAACCTTTTCACATTGCTTTCATAATGTTGTAGTTCGCTTACTGGAAAACCCTGTCGTTGCTTTGATTATATTAACATGGTACATTGCGCTCACGTTTTGCTATTATCAAACGTAAAATTTGTGGAAAATACATAATTTAAAACAATTTTCAGTGTGTGCACATAGGTAATTCTTAATACTTCCTTTTCTTTCCTGCTACATGCATCATTAAAAGTTTTCAATTTGATACTAATTGAAATCAACATCAGCTGTTTTGTGTTTACGCACAACGAAAAGAAATAAAAGGACGGGCACCAATTTCCAAATCTGGCACTGTCTCCACCACAGACCTCATGATCAGTAATTTTTGGTCATGTTTGTTTATGAAATGATAAAATTTATTAAAATGGAGAAAGGAGCATGTATTACAATATTATTATTATTTTTTTTTTTAATTTTTCGATAAAAATTGTCACGAAACTATATGACAACAATATAAGTAATAATAATTTAAACAAATTTAAACCACTTATAACGAATTAATATCGGGAAGCATAACAAATACGTGAAGCTCACAAGAGATCTCGACGATTCAGAGGACATTGATGTTTTGATGAGGAGATTGAAAGTCATATCTTCCACAACTTACTAGAAGATGGACTTTTACAAGCACACTGTTAGAGTTCGAAAAACACAGATGAAGAAGAAGATGAAACAGAAGACGAACAAGAATAGTTAGCATAAGCGGTGCCAGCATATACACTTAAGATACTGGGTTGTGTTTTCTAGATCCGTAAACCTTGCTTGAAAGGAATCAACTTTAGCCGTGAGAGCTACAATGGCCTCCACTAGCAGAAAGGTTTCCTCCACAGTTGATACAGCAGCGCTTCTCATCTGAAGTTGGCATCGGGCAGTTGGATCATCCTGAGCACACTTACCACAAACGTATGATCTCAAACAATAGTTTTTGGTATGACCAAGCACTTCACATCTACGGCATAGAATAGCATCCATAGTTTTCCTGGGAATTTCTACAACTACCCTCTGGCACCCAACTTGGTTGACTTTTAGTGCATCCTTATTATTAGCCTCATGAGCCAGGTTTATGAAGAAGAAATTGTTTGGAATAAACTCCTCCACGCTCTTATCATTGTTAGCGTTATTGACAATTTCCATTTCAGCAGGCAACATCTCTGAGTGGTTGACTTCCGTTAAATCTTCAATCTCACCATCATTCGCAAGTAATGAAATTCGGTTGTTGGCAGTTAGTTTTCCATTTTTGTTGCTTACCATGACCAAGCTAGGGGACGTTTTACGCTTTTTAATGGAAATCTGCTAGGTGGGTAACGTCTTAATCGAACTTTCTTCTATTTGGCATGCAGCACACACTACCTGTCAGTGATGTTATAACGGAATTGGTGGATCCTTAGGTGGAGTTTGACTACGTCAGCGTTCACGTAGTACTACATGTTGTATCAACGCAACTGCTATTTATGCTGATATGAACATTAACTGCTTGTACATAATGGAACGTATCTCAGAAGGCGTTGCAACTGCAATTACATTCATTCTCTCATAGTGAGACCGCGATTCCATCGGTTCTTAGTAAAATTTAGCAATTGCTTAATTTTTTGTTTATTTGTGCTTGAGTAAACAAACGTAAACACAACGCAAAAAAAAAATAAAAATTGTTTATCATGTGAAGCTGCACATCAGCTTCAGCACAAGCAATGCCTAAAATCATCTACAACAGTACAAACGAGACTACAGATTTTCACTAGAAAGTTTTTTTTTTTTTTAGTGGTACTGACCAATGCCTTTTTGTCCGGAAAAGAATTTTTTCGGCCCAACTCACCGCGAATTTTCCCAATGTGGCTCAGGGGTCCAAAAAGGTCCAAAGACATTCCTGCTTTATATAACAATACAAACTATATGTTATATAAGTTTGGCTTAAGATATATTTTAATTAACACGTCATTATTAAATTAACAAATTATATAGGGATAGTTTCTCTTTTCAAACACAGCGTTTTCTGAGACATGGCTTAACTCTTGCATTCTTAGTAATGAAATTTTCTGTTAAAATTTTGTTACATTTAGGGGTGATCGCCCCATTCGCCGTGGTAGTGTTCAGCCAACTTTGAATTTATTTATGTGAAATCATGAATCTCATGAATCTGTTTTTATATCATGGTCTTATATTTAGCGTAATTTCAATATGGAAATTTATTCGAGCCATGCCAGTACTATTAATTCAGTTAATAACATTCTTCGGGACCGTGACTCTGTTATCGTGCTATGCGTTTTTATTCTCCCATTCATTTCGTGGTCCTTTCTCGGCATCTCGAATTTCCTACAATAGTTTCTTCAACACAACATGATTTCTTAGACGCCCTGCTTGATCACTCTTTGCTTCAAATGAACTCTGTAGTCATTGTAAAAGATTACTTGATCTTGTGTTCAGTAATGATTCCCTTGGTACTTTTGTGTCAAGATCACAAGCTATATACATACATACTTTCCAACATTGAAAACATCCCTTTCTGTTAACAGTCCTGCTTTCCCCTCCATGTCAGCATGTAAGAGACGGTTTGTATTGGTTTCGCAAACTGATAAATGCAATCTTTTTGGAAAACAGATTGGTCTTTTTTGTTCAATTGCAATTTTTTGCTAATTCTAAAGTATCACATAATCCACCTTGGCTTACAAGAAGACTTTCTAAACTGAACAACATTAAGTCAAAGCTTTATAAAAAATGCATTTGCGAACTTTTCTTATAATTTTCTTTCATTAATTGGCCATTCTTACAATAAATAAATAAATAAAATAATAAATTTGATATATATATATAATTTAATAAAACAAGAAAAAAGATTATTTTAAGGGCGGGGTTTTGTGTCATGCTCACAAAAAACCGAAAAGATAATTTTTTCTTTATGTTTGAGTTCTTAATTTGTTGCACTATGGTGAAAGTGGATTGTCAATTTGACATATAGTGCAACGCGTTTTGATTAGAGATATTCAGAGCTTCACGCAAATAATTGTCACGTTAGATAAATTTAGGAAACGCATCTGAGTTCGCCCTACTGTGACCATGTGCGGTTGATGTTTGTAACGAATAAAACCGTGCGAGATCAACATGACTAAAAAAACCGATATTCCCGTTTTCTAACACAACTCTTCTTTAGCATTCTTGTACTTTTGTTCAAATGTGTGGAGAATACCACCAAATTTAAGCTTAATAGAACGAATATGGACCATCAGACAGAGTGGACAAACATTGATTATCTTAATGATAACCATATGAATGTGCGTCCATTAGAGTATATCGGACGTATGCATTGCAGACATTAAAACAAAGTGAATACATATACCTGAATGAAGGGAAAAAAACTTAGAAATCACTAAAAGCAAGTATGCTTACGAAAATTTATACAATAATTTACGGAAAACAATACTCTCGACAATGTAAACCAAAAGAGAGTACATTATCAGCAATAAAGAGCTTAGTCACATGCAGCAAAAGCTTTCCAAATATCTCGCTCGCAAATGTATTGCCCAACAACTTTATTGTTTTACTACGTTTTGCTGTTAGGTGGCGAATCTCCCTACCTTTTGAGCTTTGAAATTTGGTAAGAGTAGGACGATGATGTTGGTGCTGGCTGTTGCTGCTGATGCTGGTAAAAGAACTTCTTCAGTTTATTATCAGAATTTCAGTTTATCTCCAGGCTGTCCTAAGAACGGAAGTCAACATTTTTGTCCTCCGACTATGGAGCTGATTAACACTTCTGAAATAAAGAAGTAGGATGTATTATTAAAAAAAAACATATAAAAACATAGAAATAAAAAATTATTGATATCAGAAACATACAGTACTTTTGTAAATTTTAAATTTTGTGTTATCTTATAAAAATATTAAACAATTTAAAAAACAATAGGAAGCAAATTTACATTTCGAAGAAAATTTAAAAAAATATTGTTCGTGATTGTTTGCTGTATTTTCCGTGCGAATGCGTGGGTGTGTGTGTGCACTCGTCCCGTGCGTTTGTGTGTGAGTGTAAAAGTTTATGTCTAGCAGGCACTCTTTGTTTTAACACACACACATCGATAGCATAAATTTGCACAATCATGAAATAAAAAGCGTTCTACTCAAGTAAAGGAGGTCCCTCTGCAAAACAATACTAGAAGAAGCAGCAGCAAGCAGAACAAGAGGCACCAACAGCAGCAGAATTTTCATCAGTCCTTTGTTTTTCAACGGGCGAACGTGTCTTATAAGTGAAACTATTTTATTTATGCATTTCCAATAAGTTATGGGATATTTTGGTGAGTTCGAATTATTTTAAAATCTCTATTACACATTGACAAATTTATTATGTGCTCAATTTAAAGTCAAATTTAATCTTATTATTACTCTATTAATTTTACTATGTGGTACCTCATTGCCCTAAAATGATAATAATTGTCATCAACATCATCATTATCACGTGCGACAGTACCATTGGCCACTAAAACGTTACATTTCGTGGCATACATGCTGCAGTAGTCCTCATCATCATCGTTGGTACCATTCTTATTGGTACTTCTTGGTAGTTCTTGCACAAAAAAGCTTTTTCTGGGTCCTCATGAGCTTTGTGAACAGCACAGCACGTATGTTTTACTTTCTCTGGTTAAATCGTGCTTTTTTCAACATTAATGTCCTTCCTGTCTGTGTCTCTACCTAAGTATAAGAGAAGACTTCTTCTAAGGTCATACGCTACCATTGATGCTCTTTAGTTTATTATAATTTAAGCTTTTTGCAGTAAAGATATATTGTTGCCATCTTCTTAATGACAAGCAACTTAATGGATCTAGCACAATAGATAACTACTTGCAACACAAATCAGTGAACAACTTTCAGTAATCTCTAAAACTATTCTGTACTGTTGAAATTTAATAAGTAGTAAAAACTTAGTAATAAAATTCAACCGAAAAATATGGAATAATTTTATTTCTAGTCATGAAGTACAAAATAAAATTTGTTATACTCGGATATTGTACTTAATTATACATACTTAAAATTTAAATTATACATATTAGAAGATTTCAATATATAATTTATACGCTTTGCTAACAATATTTATTGAAGTGTACAATCCTTAGTAGATGTCTAGATGTTGATTAAAAATAACATGGCGAGTAAAATTTAAAATTTCTAGTTCCTTTTACAATAGTGTCAGAATAGATAAATCGCATAACTAGAAAACCAAAGAAAAAAAGTAGCCACCGTGACTGACAATTAAAACAAAAGTTTTCTTTTCATTTGAAATACAGATGGTGCATGAAGCAAGTGATGTTTGTTGAGTTCACTCACAGAAGCCTGACTCAGATAATTTGTGTTTTTCTTGGAAAATATCTCCAAGTATTGTATATTGACTTTTTCTTGCTTAGTAGGGTACAATCTATCATTGTATACGAAGCTTGGTACAAATTGGTTTTGGTTTTTAGTTAGTTTTGTTATTTTCCACAAACTTTTAGCCTCATCATCTTATTATTCCAAGTCCTTTCAACCATATTTGGCTTGGAAGCCATTACCGGTGATCTGATGCAAGGTCGTTACAGGAAATCGGAGAGTTGGGGTGAAGGTTTTGCTTTGTAGCTTGTAGGAATATGCGTCGGATCTTTTGGGTAAAATATTGAAAATTTGTCAATGTAGGACAATTCATAAAGAATTTCCCCAACAGGTTGCTTCACCGCAATTTCACAATGACAAAATTAATCACCTTTTATAGATTTAAAACCTAAATTTAACTCTTGTAAAATTCTTTTAAAGCATATAAAATGTTAAATATGTAGCGACCTGAAAATTTAAGTAAATCTGACTTGAAACAGCTTTTTAGTGGTTTTTGTCATTCGACAGATTGCATGATCTATGCATGAACATTTTACCGATGACCCAGGAAAGTAAGCTGAAAACATATATTGTACATATATATATTTTCAATGAAGTGTGTATTTACATTCGGAACATCCTTATGATTCAGTAAGTTATAGCCACACTATGTGTGTGGGCAAGATGAGGTCATATGGCGGCCGGCGTAGAATGCACACGATGTGGCGACATTACAACTGTTTGACCCGTTTCCAAAAAGTTGACGGTTGTAACATTGTGTTAGTTTGCTAGGAGATTTTGTTTTGTATTCTCAACGAACTTTAGTATGGTTGAGGTACAAATGGTCTTTCCGCAGTTTTTGAAGAGTAGTTGATTTATTTGCCAAATATCTTATCTATACATATAATAAAATCGTTGACTTTGTCAGTTTGTTTTTTATTTGACTAAGTATCAATTAAAATGCACTCATTTCATTCAACATCAAATTACTGAAACACAAGAATATTTTTTGGAGCACTTGGAAACTGATAGTGTTCAAGTTTCAGTTCGATAGGACAAAATTCAAATGAGTGGTTGGTATGGGAGGTACCACTCTTGTGGTCCGATTCCGGTGGTTCCGACAAATGTACTGTTTATGGTAAAAAGAAAGGTTCGTGCAAAATTTCAAAAGTTCAAAAACTGAGGGACTAGCTAAAATACTGAACGACCAGTTTGCCTACAAAAAAACGGACATGGCTTAATCAATTCACCTAATCGAGCTGATCAAGAATATATATACTTTATTTGGTCTCTTTTGTCTCCTTCTGTCTGTTACAAACTTCATGAAATTTATAATACTATTCACTCCAATGAAGAGTATAAAAATTGAAATTGCATTTTTTCTAACATATGTCATAATAAGCCATACAAAAATTAAATGCCATACTTCAAAATATCTTCTAAGACTACTTAAGATAATAGTAGTCGTTGACCGAGGGCGCTAAGGCTAAGGTTCAATATATGCACAATAATGCATACCTGAGATCGCGTCATAGGTTCGATAACCAGTTTTTTTTACAAGTCAATTTTTTTTTTTTAATTTCTCCCTATTCATTATTATTTTTTTTTTATCTTTATATATAAAAATAAATGTCGAAACCTGTACGAACGCTCATCAACTGATTTCCTTTTGATTTTAAGCGTGTCCAGTTTCCGGTGCGCCTTGCATTCGCAATGACAATTAATAAATCTCAAGGTCAATACGAAAGAGATTCTGTTTAAAATAAAATTTAAATTTATACTTACAACAACTGAAATGTTGAATTCTTTAAATGAAGATTACCGACGAAAACAATAAGCTACAGTAGTTGTTGTTTTTTTTTTTAGAGCGCAGCTCTTTTATGTGCGTTACGGCATGAGTGAAATTTCAAAAAATTATGCTAAAAATAAATAGATCGTCAGATTTTTTTTCCTACTGGTTAGAGAGTAGGACTGGCAAACCGATGGCGTGGCGTTCGAGTCCTGCACTGGGAATATTTTTTTTAATTTTGTTTTTATTTTTGTGTTGTAAATGATTGATTTTAATTTGTTTTGTGTAAATATAAATTACTAGCTGTGCACAGCCACGCTTTGGTCGAATTGCAAACAGCTATTCATTCGAACATCAATGTTCGAAAAACGAAATCGCCCAAAAATGAAAACAACTCAACCGTCGGCAGTTTCTGGCACTTATACAATAAATTCGAAGAATGTAACAATTTTTTTTTTATGTCAAATAAGAGTATATTGCATAGCTCCCGTCCTTCTTCGCACTTATTATAGTGTTTTGAAGAAGAAATTGTTCTAATTTTATATTCCCATGTAAGCGACACAGGCCTTTAGATTCATCCTTCCATTTGAAAGCAGAGCAATATTCACTGACAGCCAGCATTATACCTATTGAAACGATAGGATCATTTTTAGATTCAATAGAAGAATCGTAATTCATGGCAGAATATAATTTATATGACCCCAAATTAGGAGGCCCCATGAACCTGCATTTGAACAAATCTCTGACTGCCTGAGATCTCTGTCTATCCCTAAGATGAACTTCACGCTCAACAGAGGCATTAGACAGCCATATCTTCATAGGTTTCTTATTCAGAAGCAAACCATGTCTCTTTGCGTTTTTTGTTCTACGTCTTATCACTTAATTGATTTAAAAATTCTTTTTAATGTTGACCGTAATTTATTTAAAACAAAATTTGTAGTGCGCAGCACTTGACAACAAAATTGTTGCCCCTTGTGCGCGTTTTCACAATTATCTCCTATCTAATCATCACATGAAATGCAAAGTAAGTAAATACACACATTTACTATAGAGCATATACCTCATTACACCCTCATTATTCTTTTATATTCTACTAGACTTGTATAAAACATAATTGGATTAAAAGTATTAGCATATATGAAATCTCCGATTTGGAATTCCAACCAATATCATTATATTTACAGCAGCTACAACATGACACAAATTTTTAGCCATAAACACATAGAAAGGAGCATCGAAATTCTCACAAATTTTGATAATTAAGGGTATCGAAACAACTAAAAGCAGGTTAAAATAGAAAAAATGGCACAAAAATCATTTGGAACTTTTAGTTCAGGAACATGGCTTCTATTGGGTGTTTTGTTTTTGGAAACCAGTTTGTTAATGGCAGCCGAAGCACAAAACATCGTTTCACAGGAAACTGTTTCGGCGACTTTACCTGGTGATATAATATTAGGTGGTCTATTTCCAGTCCACGAAAAAGGTGAAGGAATGCCATGTGGACCAAAGGTTTACAATCGCGGTGTTCAACGACTGGAGGCAATGCTCTATGCTGTTGATAAGGTAAATAACGATACAAACCTACTGCCAGGTATAACAATTGGTGTGCATATTCTGGATACATGTTCCCGTGATACCTACGCCTTGAACCAGTCGTTACAGTTCGTGCGTGCTTCACTTAATAATATGGATACTTCAGCGTTTCAATGTGGCGATAACTCAACACCTGTCCTTAGAAAAAATGCATCATCAGGTCCTGTCTTTGGCGTAATTGGTGGCTCCTATAGTTCAGTCTCATTGCAAGTGGCCAATTTATTTCGTCTTTTCCATATACCACAAATATCTCCAGCATCTACAGCAAAAACACTTTCTGACAAAACGCGATTTGACTTATTCGCTCGAACGGTGCCACCAGATACTTTTCAATCAGTTGCATTGGTGGATATTATAAAGAATTTCAACTGGTCATATGTTTCCACTATTCACTCTGAGGGCTCTTATGGTGAATATGGCATAGAAGCCTTTCACAAAGAGGCTTCCGAACGAAATGTCTGCATTGCAGCAGCAGAGAAAGTGCCAAGTGCTGCGGATGACAAGATGTTTGACGCCATAATAAACAAGTTACAAAAAAAGGTCAATGCTCGCGGTGTGGTACTTTTTACTCGAGCCGAGGATGCTCGGCGAATACTGCAAGCAGCTCAAAGAGCGAACCTTGTGCAACCTTTCCACTGGATCGCCAGTGATGGGTGGGGCAAGCAACAAAAACTATTAGATGGCCTTGAAGATATAGCTGAAGGAGCTATTACAGTGGAATTGCAATCAGAAATTATTGAGGATTTCGACCGGTATATGACACAATTAACGCCACGAAGAAATACAAGAAACCCCTGGTTTGCAGAATATTGGGAGGACACTTTTCACTGTACATTACCTGAAAACTATTCCAAAGCCAAGACAAGTACAAGCAAAAACAATAGTTCAATTGAAACATCAGATAAATGTCAAGAAAGCTATCGGCTTTCTGAAAAAGTGGGGTAAGTTGATGATCATTTGGGACATAAACTAATTTAAAGGCTTCTTTTTAGTTATGAGCAAGAGTCAAAAACTCAATTTGTGGTAGATGCGGTTTATGCCTTTGCGCATGCGTTGCACAAACTTCATTCAGATATGTGTCTGCAAAAAGGTGCCAGTCAAAGCGATCAAAGCTCATCAGCAATGCATGATCTAATAAACAAACCTAGTGAGTCTGTATGGTATCGAAAACCCGCCGAAGGAAAGTCTCAAGCATGTCCCGAAATGACAAATTATGACGGCAAAGATTTTTATAATAACTATCTTCTCAATGTAGCTTTCACAGGTATGAAATACTCATAATGCAACAGAGAAACCAATAAACTATTACTCATTCATGTTTTCAGATTTAGCTGGCAGTGAGGTGAAGTTCGATCGACAAGGCGACGGTCTCGCAAGGTATGATATTTTAAACTATCAACGTTTAGGAAATTCTTCAGGCTACCAATATAAGGTATTTTATAATAAATTTCTTAAAACATAGCTTAACATCACCACGTTATATTGCAATAGGTTGTTGGGAAGTGGTTTAACAAGCTGGAACTAAATACAGCAAATGTTGTGTGGAATAAAGAAACTGAGTTACCAACGTCGGCATGTTCGCTCCCTTGTGAGGCCGGCATGATCAAAAAGCAACAGGTGACACATGTGACCATATAAAAAAATTTTAATTAAAAATTGGTTCTCTAGGGTGACACGTGCTGTTGGATTTGTGATAATTGTGAGCCTTACGAATACGTATACGATGAATTTACGTGCAAGGATTGCGGTCCTGGATATTGGCCCTACCCCAATAAATTATCATGCTTCGCACTTGATATTCAGTACATCCGATGGAACTCACTTTTTGCACTAATCCCAATGGCAATTGCTGTATTTGGTATCATAATGACTATCATAGTCATCGTTCTTTTTGCTAAGAATCATGAGACCCCACTGGTGCGTGCTTCAGGACGCGAGCTAAGCTATACTTTGTTATTTGGGATACTCGTATGCTATTGTAACTCTTTTGCACTGATTGCTAAACCTACTATTTTATCATGTGTGCTACAGCGATTCGGCATTGGTGTAGGATTTTCCATTATCTATAGCGCTCTTCTAACTAAAACTAACCGCATATCTCGAATTTTTCATTCGGCATCTAAGTCAGCACAACGTTTAAAATACATCAGTCCGCAGTCGCAAGTCGTCATAACATCTTCATTGATTGGTATGTAAACATATCTAGTTCCTAAAAAATTACAGAGACATTGGAAACTCCATAAAGTTTTAATAACAACTTTGGTATAGAGTTCTATTTCGGATGGTGCGAAGTTATAAAACAAAATATCTACTTAACTGTCGAAAAAAAAGACAGAAGTGATTTTAAATTTTCGAAAACTATTAATTTATGGTTTCTACACTAGTTCCTACATTTTTAGCAAAATTTGAAAAAGTTTAAAACATGTAATTTTTAAAGGAAATTTCGTGTTTTTTATTTCTTGGCAAGCTAAATGAAATTTGCATAGTTGAAAGTAGGGTCATTTTAGCGGAGTCGGATGCGGAGGCGGAGGTGGGTCAAAGAAAACAGAATCCGTTTTTAAGATTTATTAACGAAAAAATGTACCTATTAGTACTACACTTATATACTATTTTTACATACTACAAAGTTTGAACTAAAAACTACAATATACTACACATGGAGGGTTCCATACCAAATTGTGGTTTGTATGGGAGGTACCCCTGGTGGTCCGGCTTATTTCAAAAATTTACAGCGTCTTGTGAAAAAAAATTGTGCAAATAGTTGTATACATACAGCCAGATATTGCTGAATCAACTGGTCTCGACAAGCTGATCTAGAATGTATATACTTTATATGGTATCCGATGTGTCCTTCTGTCTGTTACAAACTTCATGACAAACTTATAATAATATTATTTATTTATTTATTTATTATAATAATATTTAATGAATGAAGAGTTAAACAATGATTGGATCAATCGGACCAACATATCATAAAGCTACATTGGATTATGTTAAGTCATCATATATTAAGTTAACATTATTTTTGTTAAAATCGGCACCTATCAGAAATATTTTAAGGTTCCGGACCCAAAGGATACCGAACGGAACCCTATTGTAGAGACTTCGTTGTCCGTCCGTCCTCGGGTCATGGCTCATAAACCGCAAATACTAAAACTAAAATATTTTCAAAAACTTAAAGGGGTCTCCATACAAGAAACATTTTGGTTTGTATGGCAGCTATGCGATCCAGTAATCCTATGATCATGAAATTTTGGACGGTTGGTGGCTATATATCAGAAACTTATATTGCCGAAATTTCAGTTTCATCGGACCACTAGGGAGGGTACCTTCATATAAACCCCCATTAAAATTCAGATTTTTATTAGAATAACTTTTTGGTTTTTAGACTATTGAACTGAAATTTAGACACTATAAGTTTCTGATATAGGCACATCTGTTGGAATCAGCCAAATCGGCCAACTAGGAGGGGTAACTCCCATACAAACCCACAATTAAAATTCTGGTTCTTATTAGGAAAACTTTTTTGTTTTTTGGACTATTGAAGTAAAATTTTGGCACTATAAGATTCTAGGCCCGGTATATTTTTTGGAATCAGTCAAATCAAACCCCAATCTGGTACGGAACCCTCCGTGTACACACTTTGCCCATTTTTTTTTTTTTTTTTTTTTCCCCCAGTCCTTTATTTCATTTATTTTTAAGTGTCTACTTTAGATTTTAACACAATGTTACACTTTGTGCTTCACATGGATCCACCTTTTTTGCAACTCTCCTTTCAAAAAGGTACGCCAAATAAAGCCTATTGGCAATATAAGTAGGTGCAATAAATAAAAAGAATCCAAAGTTGTTTTCAAAGGAGGAAAATAAAAATGCGTTTGTAATATTCACATATTATAAATATGTGAATCTTTTCTAGATGTTAAAATAGAATTAGTTCTATACATCGAGATAGTAAGTTGCTTGTTATTTTGAATACAATCTAATCTCATAGTTCAAAAGATTTTAAAAATACTGCTCCAAAAATTTTTATTTCTTCAGAACTAGATGAACCAGCAATAAACATAAAATTTTTAATAAGAACAAGCCTTTGCTCACGTCTTTGCACTCGACCGATGCTTTGAATAATTCATTCCCATTGCACAGCTCTTTAAGTGAAACGGGCTTAAGAAGTTACTTGATTTCAGGTTTACTTACTTGCTCATGTACATCTGACTATGGCTCTAACCTCTGAGCTAACGAGCTAGTTATATATTTCTTATCAAATGGATTTTTGAAAAATGTTCGTTCTCATTCTTCTAATTTGGACTTTTTAGACATATGTAGATCTCAATCAGTCAGACAAATGATCGAACGCAGGTCCATGAGGACTCCTAATTTGTGGTCAAATAAATTAGCATCTGCCGTGAATTAAGTTTCTTCTATTGAATGTAAAAATCATAATGTCGTTTCAATAGGTACAGTGCCTGTTTGAAATGGAAAGATAAATATAAAAGTCCATGTTGCCTACATGGAAGAATAAAATTAGAAAAGATTCTATCCCCACCTGAACCACTGCACTATTTTCTTACGGGTGATCATCCTAAATCATAATTATTTATTCGCAATATACACAGTTAAAATAATGTTTTCCAAATGACCGAGCGGACTGGACTGTACCTCCCATACAAACCATCCATTTGAATTCATGTTCTTATTAGAAAAACTTTTTTGTTTTTTATCCTATCAAACTGAAACTTGGACACTATCAGTTTCCAATTTAGGCGCAGTACGTTTGTTGGAGCCAGCCGGATCGGACCACTAAGAGGGTACCTTCTATATAAATCTCGTGAAGAGTATATCATCTTCGGCATAGTCGAAGATAACCTTCTTTCCATTTTTTATTTAATTTTATTTTAAAAGTGTATATGTATCTCACTGTTTCATTTTATAGCCATTCAGGTCCTTATTACAATGATTTGGATGATCGTTGAGCCACCGGGCACGCGTTTCTACTATCCTGATAGGAAGGAAGTAATTCTCAAATGCAAGATTCAGGATATGTCCTTCTTATTTTCGCAACTTTACAACATGATACTAATCACAATTTGCACTGTTTATGCAATCAAGACGCGAAAGATACCCGAAAACTTTAACGAATCAAAATTTATTGGATTTACAATGTATACTACATGTATTATCTGGTTAGCATTTGTTCCAATCTATTTTGGTACTGGCAACTCCTACGAGGTAAATCTATTTTGTTTTTTGTTTACCATACAATTGGCATTGGTGTACCTTTTTTTAGATCCAAATCACAACATTATGCATATCCATTAGCCTCAGCGCATCGGTAGCCTTAGTTTGCTTATACTCACCAAAAGTATACATACTCGTCTTTCATCCAGATAAGAACGTTCGCAAACTAACTATGAACAGCACAGTTTACAGACGTTCAGCAACACCAGGTGGGCAAGGTGCACCGGGTACCAGTTCCGGTTACAGCCGAACTGCAGCTCCTAGTGCATTAGTTGGCGCTGGTGTCACCATAACAGCAACATCAACCGACCGCGTCAACTCCCATAATGGTAGCCAGACTTCACCACTTGCCGAGAAACATCCGGTGGTTGTTCACAAAACTGACGGCTCTCCAGTAAAACCATCCCCAATTGCAACTCCCTTAGTCGCAGCAACGCAACCAGATTGCGATGCTGGGAAAATACTGCCATCAGCTGACTTTAGTGTTATTCCATGCATCAGCACCTGTGAGGCCATCTATGATCCAATTGTTATGCGCCACAGGTTCAATGGAATAACCACAGTAAGCTCTGACTGTAAGAGCACTACAAATATTGATACAAACACAACTACTGCAAATATCGATGATTCTGTCTCAAGCGCAAAATATGCAAAGGATTAACAGATCCTGCCCAATAACTGGATTTTTAGTAATGTTATTTATTTGGCTTAATTCCAATACGCCTAAGTACGTCAACTAATTTAAAACAAACATGAAGTAAAGTAGAACAGTATAATTCAAATATTTATGAAACAAAGAGAATTAATGATTTTATTTGCATATTTATATGCATATTAAAAGATTGCTGCAACCAGAAGGAAAATCAAAAAGAGAGTTAAAACAAAATTATAACGAAAAAATACTACGAGAAAAAGATGTCCAAATCACATTTGATGCATTGTAGTCGCATTTAAGTGGTAAATGTTATAAACATAACTCCTATTAACTTATACAATTTCAAGACTTCAATTGAAAGCAAGCTTGATTTAAAAGTCTTCTTCTTGATTTATTAGCTTTAGTCAATAAAAGGATCCAACACTTCTAAGATCATACTTAAGCACACTGAGTTTGTAAACGGCACTTGAATAATTCCAAATGCACTTAACTTATTATTAGGGTCCTAAAGATAAGCAAATCAAACATGTATGTCTTTGCTTCATGTTGAATCTGATTAATCAAAGCTTTGTGTGGATGACTAACAAAATGAAAATATTCCATAAATAGCCCACCTAATGTATGTAGATAAATTAACCGCTATTATTTTAAGGTCGTATAAACATGGTAAAACGGAAAAAATTACCAAATAAATTATTGAACAATATTTGAACTATTAAATTTAATTTTATTTGCATCTACCGATAATTCTTTACAACGATGTAGTTGAAAATGTTTTGTATAATTTGTAGGCGCTTTGAGTGATAGCAGAGGTATTATCTACTCAAAAAGTTAATGCTGCGTTTTGCGTTTAAGCCTTGTTTTCCAATAACTTGAGTCCATAAGGCTTGAAGCTTCACTATTATTTATTTACATAGCCTTTCCACAAGATACACAGCATGCCAAGATCCCATTCAGGTTGGTGCTACGAACTTACCAGGGTGCGTTCAGAGCACAACTATTTGCGTTATGTTGCTGGAATACGAGCGGTCCCATAAGTGGATACCATAAGTCCATAAAGGTTTTAGTATTTTTGTTTGTATACTAGTAGATTATTTTAGATCGATAACGAACGTCATTTATAAGATGTGGGAGGTAGGTATAGTATTTTGTTATTGTTGTTTGATAATAACACTTTAATTTTATTTAGAAGGCCATTATGATATATTGTATCTTGTCAAAAGCTTTTTATATCTGCCGGGATGCATCCACACGTACTGCAATTGAAAAATGTCGCGGTATAATGATGTTGCGGAACATCAGCCAGTCTTTGCAACGGCACGCGGCTTGCAGTATAAAATATTTAGTAACGAAATGGAAAGAACACTATATTAATAAAATCTTTTAAATGTGAAGATGTTCTTATTCCTCGAATTCCCATGATTTCTGCTGATATGGCATTTCAATTTAAGAGATTGGCGCTTGAGATTTTTTTTTTTTTGTAAGGCGGGTGTCCGATGTGTTGTATATGATTTTTTTGTATAGGTTGAAATACGGCTGAGCGGTATTCTTTTGCAGACACTGAGTTAACAATACGATCATACTGTAATAAAAAATCAGATGATCGTACTGCTAAGTCAGCGACCGTTCTAGAAAGAGATCACTGCGGTTTAGTTGGTGAACATCTGTCCGTCTATCCAATGCAACTATTTAAAAGCTTTCGAACTCAAGATGGCGGAATAGAAGCTGAAGCTGTTATCCGTTTTAGAAGTCAGTTTGGTGGTCCGATGTTAGAAGAGCACATACATAGAGCGGTTTTAGGGGAATGGAGGAAGTTTGAAGTTACAAAGGTGAAGGACTTTTTTCGTGTTCAACTCGACAAAGAAGGAGGACAAGAATTGTGAATTTTGCTATACAAGTTATCACGATATACTAATAGCAGCGGCAACGGCGTCGTAGGCAGCAGAGGGAATGAGAGGGTTATTAGCTCTAAGTAGTGATAAGAGTATGCTAAGGTTTTAGTTGTAAAAAAGAATTCGGAAATCTTGTTATAAAAAACTAAAAAAGTATTATATTGGTGCGCGTAATAATTATAAAAAATAAATAACTAGATTGGTACACACAAGTGCCACAATATAAATTGAATAAAAATAAATTAATTTACATGTTCATGAATGAATTTTAATGATGGGTTTGTATGGGAGGTACCCCCCTTAGTGCTCTGATTCGGCTGGTTCCGACAAAACTGAGTGACAAGTTTGCATACAGACGGACATGGCTTAATCAATTCGTCTCGTCGATCTAATCAAGAATATATATACTTTATGGGGTCTCTGATGTTACAAACTTCACTGCATGAAGAGTATCATAAACAACAAAAAATGGCGACCGATTTTAAAGTTTTGACGCTGCACAACACTATCAAATTGGATTGGATCTCAAGTGTGTCAAACGTGTTTTGCGTAGCTGTGTTTTAATTTGCTATTTTTGCTTTTTCCTTTATTAAACTTTTTGATATTATAATATTTTATTTATGTTAAAATAGTGCATTTGATTGCTTGTCGGATCATAAGGTATGTTTAGTTGTGCATAATTGAGTTTTTGTTTTAAAAATTTTAGTTTGTTTGCAATAATTAATACATATCTCTCTTTGGCGTCAGAGCATTTTTATGGTTCCGGACCCAAAGGGTACCAAAAGGAACCCTATTGCAGAGACTTCGTTGTCCGTCCACCCGTCCTTCCGCCCGTCAGACCGTCCTCGGGTCATATCTCATAAACCGCAATAGCTAGAGAGTTAAAATTTTCAAAGATGTATAGTTCTATCCGGGCATCAGCAACAAATTCTAAAACTGAAACATTTTCAAAAACTTAAAGTGGTCCCCATACAAGAAACATTTTGGTTTGTATGGTAGCTATACGATCCAGTAATCCCACGATCTTGAAATTTGGAAGGGTGGTTGCTATACATCAAAACTTATAGTGTCGAATTTCGGACAAATAGACTGACAGACTTTGAGATTATCTCTCTTCGTCTATTTTAAAAAGTTTCACTTCTATCACCTGTACGGTGGCACACGCTTTTTTTTCATACGTTGTTTAATTTCTTTTGTTGTTTAATTTAAAATTTGGCTTGAAAATGATTTGTTGCAATATTTCGTGCAAGTATAAAAATTCATTTGATATTGATTTTGAATGGGCTGTGCATTGTTGCTTGTGTGATAATATTTGCATTTATAATGTGCGGGACTGACGGGTCTTGACCAAGACAGGCTTGCTAGAAGATCTAAAAGTGTCTGTGGTAGAGTGACGTGGTCGTGCCCGTCCTGTTCCTGGAAGCAGGTTAAATTTTCGTCCATGTATCTTAGTATACATGACAGATTTATCAAGCTGAATAGATCAGTTAAACAACTTGCCTTACATTTTGATTCGGATGTGGTTTTACTTATTAAGTATCAGTTTGATTCACCTCCTCCCCTTCTTTTATTGTCACTTGCTCCATTGATCAACCTTACTCCATAACATATTACTACTCAAGCTCCCGAGATTATTACCCCTCCTATTAATTCTACCTCAATTCCTATACCCCACTGTTTATCGTTATTTACATCCCATACTCCTCCACCTCCTGACAAAATTTCCCATATTCCTGAGATTATATCAAGGGACCTAGTATCACAGATGGGTCCACCTGTACCACATGTGTATCAAGTATGTCCTACATCATCCAATGCCGTGAAGGATAATGCTGATATAACATCTAAACGGTCTAGAGCTGCTTCACATTCCTCGTTGAACACTGTGGTGGACAACAATGGAAATGTGTCCATTAATGGTCATACTCCCCTTCATTTGTCGGTACCTGAGCTCATATTGGCATCTGTACATTGTACCTGCACCTCTTCTTACTGTGATTGCACTCCGTCGAAATATTTTCATTTCTGGGTTGGCAGCAGATACAATCTGCAAAGATATTATTTCTTATATTGAAGTGAAAATAAATGTTAAGGCGAATGTTCAGAAATTTTTACTTCTTGAGCTCGCGTAACATTGCTTCTTTCGAAATAAATGTTCCGGGCGATATTTTTGCTACTAATTGTGATGCAAAATTTCGGCCGAAGCATATTATTGTCCATGAATTTAAACCTCGACGGAAAAAACTTCGACCATCTGCTACTGTACCTTATACTAGTTCAACTCCAATTTCGAATCTAAAAAAAACTTTGTTACATTTTTCGCCGTGGTTTTATTTGTATGAATTTATTGTTGTCTCATGAATTTGTTTTTATATCATGTTCTTATATTCCGCCTAATTCTAATTAGGAAATTTATTTCAGTCATGCCGATGCTATTAACTCAGTTAATAACATTCTTCGAGACCCTGATTCTCTTATTGTGCTAGCTGATTTTACTCTCCATTCATTTCGTGCTCCTTTTTCGATGCCTCGAATTATCTAGTTCCTTCAGCGCATCATGATTTCTTGGACTCCCTACCACTCTTTATTTCAAATGAACTATATTGTCAATCATTCGAATAGATTACTTCATCTTGTTTTCATAATATCATTTATTCGTTGCTTTGGTGAAATATATACTACTACCAATAGCACATTTTGTCCATTTCACAGTATGCATTCGGCAGCAGAAATGTCTCCGACTGATGTGGTGATCGCTGTGCTTTTTAATGATTGGCAACGTTGAATTTGCATGTGTGGCGTAATTTTATGCTCAGTGTTTTGTTTTAGACATATCGCTACACCACCAGCACGCTGACCTTCTCTTCTAAATTGAGCGCAACAGACGAAATTTGGAATGCAGTATTCGTCGTTACACAGCCAAGTTTCACATAACACAAGGAAGGTACATTGACACCGCATTTGTTAGATCATTTTTGTGAGACGTTAAACTTTAGCAGTTAAGTACATACAAAGAATGACGTAGTTTTTATGGTACTAGTAGTATCCAAAATTGTATTCTAGCGAGTTTTTAGAGAATTGTTTGCAAGCCTTGCAAATTCAGTTTGGATAGGAAGCAAACTGCGTACAACTCTTCGTCCATGATGAAATCTTTTATCATTGCTTTTCGTAACAATAAATAGTCCTTCAAGACTTGTGACTCTTGAAAGTGCGACCTAAACGAGTTGTTGGTCATAAGATTTTTCATACCCATACACAACCTGATGGAAGGTACCTTGCGATTTGTGAATTCTCATCCCACAGGCTGGAATTAAAGGGAAGTGATTTCGCTTAGCGCTAATAGTATGATTGGTATTCAAATAGATTGTAGTATTTCTTCGGGCGATAGGAACAAATCCTTTACAATGTCATGTCTCTGAATATATTTCGCAGAAAGGTTCCTTAATTTAAGTCCCAGTCTACAACTAAGACGAAATCATAACCAGAGGTGTTTTACGGAATCATTGTTTATTTGATCAAGTCTGTTTTCGTCATAAACAATTTCAGGTGTAATATCATGCGGATATTCAATTAATTCCAAAAACACTAAAGCTCCGTTTGCTAATTCATCGGACACATCTATATTAGTCGTTATCATATTAAGGGCGTCCAATGACGAGCATAATTTCTTAGGGCAATCCACCTGTATCTAAGGCAACTTTTTTGTGCAGTTGTTTCTATAAATGAGCTAGTTCATTAGCTGTAGTTTTCCCAGTGAAAATATCGATAACAACAGATAAGACTTTGTCTGGGCTAGCGCTTAGGATCCGATTGTTATACTGCTCCACGTCATGATTTCCAAAAAAAAAATCGAATGCCTTTAAGGTATTGTACGTGCGCTCATTTCATCTCGCTCTCAAGCCAAAGAGTTTCAATCACATTTTATTTCATCGTGTATCGTATTGATTCTTTTCTCTTCCACCCTTCAGTGCCCTGCATTACAGGCAAAAGATGCTTGCCAACACACATACTCACAAATTCACCTTAAGTTATGCTTGGTTTGACTATTTCATTTTCTCTCTCCCCCCTAGCAATTTTCCGATTTATAAATCATTAATAAACTTTAATAATTTTATATTAGCCCAATATGAGTTTTGTTGTATTGCGTTTTATTTGCTGTGGTTACAAAATTTAAATTGAAAAAATTTTTTTAAAAAAATTTATTATCCTCACTCTCTGTTGTTTTGAGTCATCGGCCGAGCCGACTTTTTTTTCCAGGTATTTATGTTTGTAGCAGGAAAGTGCATACTTAAAGTGTTTCACTTTTAATTAATTCGATTTTCCGCTTTATTGTATTTATGATTATTAAACATTAACCTAAATTGAGTTTTGTTGTATTGCCACTTATCTGTTGTAGTTACAAAGCGTTTAAAAAAATATAAAAAATAAAAAAACAAAGCAAAATTTTTAATTTAAAAATCATGTTTTCGTCAACTGTTTGTGATCGGTCCATCATCCAAGAAAAGCGTTAACCAAAATTGCATATGACGATTTCAAATTTCATCCTACCGAAACCAAAAATTTTTCATTCACATCAAAAAAAAAGTTCCCCGGGCAGGACTCGAATCATATTCCATCGCTTTGCCAGCCCGACACTCTAACCAATAGAAAAAAAAATCTGACGATTCTATTGGTAGCATTATTTTTTTGAAATTTCACTCATGCCGTAACGCACATAAAAGAGCTACGCTCTAATAAATAAATTAATTTCATTGTTTACATAATCTGCATATAGAACTGGCTGAAAATTGTGTGACATATAAAATAATTGCTGTGTTCTTGTTTAATTTATTATTTTATTCCAACATTTGCATACCTTGTGTTGACTTCACAACACTAATTTCTGCATTTACACGTTATGTTCAACACTAAATGCGTGCTTTTCAGCGTTTCATACACTGACCATAAAATAGAGAATGAGCAATTTTCGAGAGCGTAAGAGCAGTTTTATATTTGCAACTGTTGAGCAGAATAGTCTCTCGCAACTTTTGTCTTGTCTTGGTCGAGGGATGCATGGTGAGCGAGGGGGAGGGGTCGAGTTGCATGCACCATCATCAGTTTGCGATTCAGTCGACGTTTTTCGTTTTCTTCTTTCGCCTTTTTCGTTGTTTGTTACTTTCGTTCGGTTTCGTAGAGTCAGGATGGATAAAATTGCATTTTAGAAGCAGAGGAATGTTATCAAATTTTCCGACTGCGCATTTCATTTTTGAATAACCGACAGCGTTTTATCATTTGTAAATTATTCTTAAGGCCTTGTAGCTATAGTTTCAATTCAGTTTTATTTCAGAGGTAAATAAATAAATAAACTTCATTTGTTCAATTCGTTTGTTTTTTGTTAAGGTTGATAAATTGAATCGAGTATTTCTATTTATTTGAATATTAATGACACTTTTTAAGGTTGTGGCAACCAGCGATTTAGAAGCAAACGTTAGATTTTTTTCAGCTGTTAGAAAATTATGAAGAACGCACCATAACCGTTCCCCAATTTATATCATTTTGAACTAAATTAAATCACAAACAAACATTAGCAAAAAGGAATTTGAAAATATTGTTTTGCAACTCGCAATCAAGTGTGAAAGCAAGCCCGCAACATCAAAGGAGAATGAACGATTGCTTAGCAACTCGCAATCGCAAATGTAAATTTGGTCTAACAGGCCAAATTTGCGCTGCCTTGTATCATGTATATTATATACAAAATTCACTAGCTATTTTCCAACGCATTGTATAAGAGGAAAATACTTATGTGGGGAGCAGCTGAAAGTGAGAGAGAGAGAGTTGAGAATAGAAAAATAATTACGCTCTTTCTGTTCGCATTTTTCCCCGTGCTCCCCGCGACGGTTCAAAAACTATGGAAAGTTTCAATTCCAACTCGAGTCGTATATTTTTCACCGCGCAAAAACCTTGCGGAAGATACTTTTTCTCTCTCTCCTCTCGCTACTTTCGACTTTCTCGCTACTTCTACTCGCTACTTTTTAATCGAAATTCGACTTTTAACGGAAGAGGGTTTACGCACGCTGTTTTGTCATCGTAATTTTCAATAAGTTTCGTTTTAAATAATATTATTGATTGGAATTTTTCAATTTTGTTCATTAATAATTTCAATTGCTGAATTTTGACAATTTCTTTGGTCGGTCGTCGGTTAAAGTGTTTTTGTATGTTTATCGGAATAGAATTCGAATTGAAAGTGTTTGGTCAAATTTACTTTTATGTGTAATATTTAATTTAATATTATTTTAAGCATTTCCTTAACAACAATACTGCACCAATGAAATATTCGAATAAATAGGCAAGTGGACACACTGAAATAAATTTTGGTAAAAAAAAATCAATCGCGTATAGATATTATTTCGCCACACAATAAGCGCAACCATCCAACTAGATACAGTGTCACATAGATACAATAAATTGAATATATACATATGTGTATGTACACAAATGTATTTATTGCATGCACTTAAGTATGTTTGTATGTTTACATTTTAGTTCCATTGCGACTTGTTACTTTGTTTGATTTCATGGCATCTGTCTGATGCCATTAAGTAATATCTTCTTGCTAACCCATGCATTCAAGCAAGTGAAACAAATATTTAAAAAGGAAAAGCATGACCTAACACAGTAAAGTGCAGAGTGAGAGCGATCTATATTGATGGAATGATGAACGAGAGGTTTTGTTGCGAGCAATATGTATTATCTTAAAAACAAAAAATTCATCAAAAATGTGTGATTTAGGAATAATTGTAGTAGGTTCTCTTAATTAGAAAAAAGCTAGTTGATTGATGATGATTAACTTCAATTTGAGAAATAAAAATTAAGTGAAAATATTAGTAAACATGAATGGTAAGGGCACGGTTTATTAATAATGTATACAATAAAAACGAAACAGGAAATAAATATTAAAAATATTCTTTTTGAGATTCATACTACTTGGTCAGACTCGTTTAAACACGCATATATTTAAACAAACATATGTATGCATAAGTACACACAGACACGAACGTTGTACATTAATATTTTAGACGAAATGACGTCATTTTCGAAGAAAACGGTCACTTTTAAATTAAAACAAATAAAAAAAAGCATACATCGCCGCCGCAATCATCTTACAAACTAATCTGCATACATTGATGGTATATTGACTGAAAGTTTTGGTTTCGGCCCAATAATTAGCCGAAAACTATCAATAAATAATAAATTAGTTGCAAGAATATTGTAAGCATATTAATTAAAAGACTACATTAGGAATCTGTAGTTTAGGTATTATTGATTTTTGACAACGTTGTCACATGAAACGGCAAATGATCGAGATTTCAGACCAACAGAACCAGGTTGTATTAAAAACTAAAATAGAATTCAGTATACGATATTGGCTACAGAACTTTTGACTATTTTTTGTGACTGACCGCAATATGAATGACAGAAATTTGTACTTCACGATCATTTTTCTGTTTAGATTTCATGAAGTTTTATTTTATATACGTTTTCGCCAAAAAACAAAAAAAAGAAGGTCATCTTCGGCGTAGTCGTACTCTTCGGGAGGTACCGACCTTAGTGGTCCGATTCGGCTGGATCCAAAAAATGTATTGCGCCCATATTGTAAACTGATAGTGTCCAAGTTTCAGTTCGATTAGTCAAAAAATAAAAAAGTTTTTCTAATAAGAACATGCATTCAAATGGCTGGTCCGTATGGGAGTTACACCCCTAGTAGTCCGATTGGGCTTGTTCCGACAAATGTCCTGCGCCTGTCTTAAAAACTAATAAAGTCCAGGTTTCAGTTCGACAGGACAAAAAAAAAAGTTTTTCTAATAAGAACATGATTTCAAATGGGTGGCTTGTATGGGAGGTACCCATCCTAGAGGTCCGATTCGGGTGGTTCCGACAAATGTACAGCGTATGGTAAAAAGAAAGCTTCGTGCAAAATTTCAGCTCTCTAGCTCAAAAACTGAGGGACTAGTTTGCATACATACAGACAGACATGGCTTAATCAATTCGTCTAATCGAGCTTATCAAGAATATATGTACTTTATGTGGTATCTTTTGTATCCTTCTGCCAGTTACAAACTTCATGACAAACTATTCACTTCCTTGAAGAATATATGTACTTAGCACTGACGAGAAACAATTATTGGTTTCGGTAGAGGAAATTTTTCGTTATCGTTTTCGCATCATGTTGCAGCCATTGGTTCATTATGTTAAGCATCATCTCACGGTGTGCATCCATCGAAGGGAAGCATAATTATTATTTTTATATTTTTGGACCTCTCTATAGCGAGCTCTCATGCAGCGATTTTTCATATAAAATTAAACATTCATTAATTTTATTTCATATTTTATTAGGCTTATTATACTTTAATAATCGTGGCACAAAATGAGCTGTATTTTATTGCCAATTATTTCTTGTAGGAAAAACTAAGAAAAAAAATTTTTTTTAAACAATATTTAGGGTGTTTCCAGCTGTTCCCGAATACTTACAGCGCACCACATTGCTTAATAACTGATCGCTCAAGAAAGCGTTATGATGGGAAGATGACGTTTTTGTAAAATTTTACCCTACCATCACCAAAGGTGTTTCTGTATCTGTACAATTGCGTGAACGACATGTTTTGATGTTTGACTGTGACAACCTATTACAATATAATGTAACAACGTTAAGCTACGCTTTTAAAAATTGATTAGAAACATACCTTATATTGGTAGCCTGAAAAGTTTCCTAAACGTTGATACGTTAAAATATCATACCTTTCGAGGCCGTCGCCTTGTCAATCGAACTTCACCTCACTGCCAGCTAAAAATCATTACCGTCATAATTTGTCATTTCCGGACGTACTTGAGACTTTCTTTCGGCGGGTACCATACAGACGCACTATGTTTGTACGTTGCTGATGAGCTTTGATCGCTTTGACCAGCATCTTTTTACATAAATCTGTTGAAAGCGCTGCCAAGGTTCCGCAATTACTGCACAATCCTCTTATTTTTTTTTTTATGTGTACACTAGACTTGTGCAAGAGCACATTCGCATTGCCAACAAGGGTTGTTATTCAGGTACGTCTACTCAAATTGAATGTATGCAACGAAATTTGTACGTTGTTCTTCTTTTGCCAAATAAGAAGTGAATGCATATTTTCGATATTCATTCTGGAACGAATTGAATGAGTTTGTGCCTTTGCATTTGAAACATTCGAAATGAAACCTTGTCTACAACTAAAACGATGGGTTATTCAGTTATACACAACTACGCAAGAGTTAAAGTGAGTTGGACGCAAACCAAAACAACAAAGTAAAGCATGCATACATACATACACATAAAATAAACAAAAGAAACAATAGCACGACATACACGCATTTTTTGTTTGTTATAAGGGACGCAAGACGAATGGCTCTGCCGACGTTTCTCTTTTTCTTCATAAAAGTATGTAGATACAATTCGCAGCAGGTACAAACATTCATTTTCATTCATAATAGGTTTTGATAGGAACATGTGAATGGGAACAACATTCACATCACAGAAACGAAATTCTACATTCATTTACATTCACTCTAAATGGGTTAGGCATTCATGCACAAGTCTAGTGTAAACATCTGTTGATTTCAATTAATTTCAAATTGTAAACGTTTTGTTAAAATTTTAATAAAGCGGGATTACAAAAGGGAATTTGCAAGAACTGCAAGTTGTTCTAAATAAGGTAATTTCTAAAAAATGTACGTTTTAATTTAGTAAAAAGTGCGCGCATCGTTCCATGTATGTATATTCAAAACACACTACAGCTGATTTCCAATATGCGAAACAATATAAGTTTTTGATATAGGCCCTGTACATGTGTTGGAATCAACCGAATCGGACCACTAGGGTGGTACCTCCCCATCAAAGTTCATGTTTTTATTTGAAACTAGCATTAACCGGCGTGCGTTGCTACACCCCCTATGCGTTAATTGGGTGTTTCTTATAAAAAGCTTTGTTGTAAAATGTGTAATTAATAATTTACAATATATTTTAATATTCTATTATAACCTAAGCAACTTCAAGAATCATTTGTTCTTTTAAAAAAAATCGGTTCAGTATATTTTGCACCAAATAAAAAAAAAATTAAAAATGGCATAAAACTATCTATATCTGGACAACAGCGCTATCCAAATGTAGCAAAGAACCTGACTGTATCTCCATGAGTACAAAAAAAAAAAAAAAAAAACAAAATCATCACAATTGGTCCAGCTGTTCTCGAGTTTTGCGGCGTCATACTATTTTTTGATTGCATTTTTGTATATATAGATGATCACCCGTAAGAAGAGAGTGAAGTGGTTCAGGTGGAGGGAGAATTTCTTCTAATTTGACTTTTCCTAGTAAGCAACATAAAGATCGTAATTCATGGCAGAATTATCTTTATTTACCTATGAATTAGTAACTCGTGCTGATGATTCTCTCTCTCTCTCTCAGCTCTATATCTATCCCGAGCTGACTGAGCGAGCCTCACGTTCCGTTGACGATTCTTCATCTCTTGCTGAACGTACTCTTTTGGCATTCACTGTACTACGACCTATGTTCGAACGACGACGTCTTCCAGACATGACTTTCTAATTTCTTGATAGTAATAATCAGACTTAAATAAAAAAATCTAAAATCACATTTGAAGAAACTTTGCTGTGTAAACAATGAGAAGCTGGAATATTGTAGTGACAGTAAATGCTTTTTCCATGAATTATAACACTATGCCAACTACATTAATTTTAAAGATAGGCATATAGGTATATGTATAGTGAAAATAACAGTATTTCTGCACTATTTAATGGATGTTATTATAAATATTATAAATATAAACCTTCCTCTTCAATCACTCTATCTATTAAAAAAAACCGCATCAAAATAGGTTGCGTATTTTTGAAGATTAAAGCGGTTATAGGAAAAAAGCGACTTTGTTTTATAATATGTATAGATAGATATAGAAAATGTTTTGTTTTTTGGGACTATTTTTTTGTAACTGAAATTTACAATATACGTTTTTGATATAGGCGCTGTACGTTTTTTGGAATCAACGGAAACGGAAACCTCCGTGTGCGACTCACCATATTTTTTGAACAGAGCATGTGTAAAAAACTACAAAACTTTGATATGTTATAGACATTTTAATTTTTAATTTGATATGTCTAAATAGTTTTCTTCGGAAAATCCTGTTTCGGTCGGATAATATCTACCACAAACTTATCACAGTTTTCTTAAACAATACAAAAAAAGAAGTTCAATATAGTCAATTCCCAAAAAAGGCAAAAAATTGTGCAGAGGCCAGGAAATCTAAAGAAGTGATTATCTTCAAGCAGGTACACCAATCCTAAAACAAAAAAAATCACTCGAAACATATTCGTCCAAATAAATAATTTATATTTTGGAGTCGAGTGGGTCCACGGAATTGAATATATCGCACACGTTTAACTAGTGTCACAACTCAAAAAAAGGCCTTTCGAAAAAAACGAGTTTAATGTTTTCAATTTACTTAGGGCGGTTAGCAATTTGCTATCTTCTACAACGTCTGCATGTTTGTCTATCTTTTTCTAGACGACGCAGCTCCAACTGAATTGCTGTTACACGCTCACACATCCAGTTCCAGTTGGCCGATGCTAAATCTGTTGGATGCTATCATAAACTGCAACGCATTTTCGGGGTTCGTCTGGATAATCTGCTGGAACAGAAAACCGAGAACATCGGAACCCGACGTGATCTGCGCCTTCGGGTTCATCACACAGTGGGCACCTTAGTGTGCTGTCAAACCCAAACATATACAAGTACCACACGTACCTGCCGTGTCCAGATACATATGAATTGGGTAAGCTGGTAGTTTGTGTCACCGTTCTTTCTGTTCAACCAACTTGTAACATCAGCCTGTACGTCCATCTTTGTTGCCAGAGCGAGGTCAAGGTTTGCCGCTCATGAGATCTCTCCACTTTATGTGGTCGCCCTTAATACTTCTCGTAGATTCTTCGCATTTAGTCAATGGGAATCATTCCCGCAAAACCTAATGTCGCATCATCCGAAAGGATCGTTGAGTACGTTTTAGCTTTCAGTGATAGCCCAAATAGAAGCAGCATGTAATATTATGGAGCTCACATAATTCGCTATTCCACCAGTGGCATGCTGGTCAGTGCTTAACCTGGATCCTCCTAGGCATCGAGGCGTAACAGGTCGCAGACAGCATGTCTGCCAATCTATTGGCCAACTGTAAGGAAGTACCCACACCGAGTTCTTGAGTCCGGGATAGATAGAGCAAGTCTTTCCACCGATGCCTAGTTACAGGTTGTTGCTCCGCTCTGCTGCTACGTTTTATGTCCATCAGAATAGCATGATGGTCACTATGGGTGTACGATTCGCTGACCTTCTACTTCACGCTTGGTGCCACGCTGTTACTTGCAAAGGTTATGTCTATGACAGATTCTCTACCTGCTTTCCTAAATGTAGCCGTAGAACCCCTGTTGAGCAGTATTATGAAGGTTTACCACAACATTCAAGAGCGTTTGGCCTCTTATATTGGTTGTCTTGCTTCCACACTCCGTTGACCAACCAATACTGTCTCCCGCGATTCTCACTGGCGATTAATCTTAAGCCTCTGTCACTAGTTCATGGATAAATTATTCATATTCTGAAGTTGTTAAGCTTGGACGTACATACCAGCGAACAAAGTTTGCAGCATATGTTCCAATATCTTTGATCTATCAACCTTAATCTTGCATGACCGAGATACGTGGCAATGTGCGATTTGTACGTACGTACATATGTTTAATTGTGTGCTGCATCAGATCCGTCCCACTTTAAAATATAACTAACTGTTCAGAACAAACACAAAAAAACACAACTTTTAAGTGCAGATTGCAGTCTAATGCTCTTTTCACAGCTTCTATATGCCAGCAGCTCACATTGTCCTATGCCTCGATTTAGAAAAAAAAAGTATTTTTGCTTATTCGTAATTAGCAGCCGTTCATTTTCAAGGTCCTATTCTCCTACTTCGCGAAAAATTATCACCTTTACTTTGCCATAGTCAAAAATTTAAGATACTCTGTTCAGTTGGATATGTCCATACAATATCTCTAAATGTAGTATAAAATGAAGCTCTGTTCCGCTGAAAACATATGTATCTGGTTGGATCGATCTAATTTTTATATTTGGTAAACGTACATAAACGTATACAATAATAGAGTAATTCCTCGTGTCACTTAGTAGTCACATCTACTTTTGCGATTGACAAAAATCCTGAAAAATGTGTAATATTGCATAATTCATATACAAATTTATTTATGCAGGAGTGCTTAAAAACAGCTTGGTGGGAAATGATGAAGTGTAATAAATATTGATAATTAAATGGCAGAAATGATTTTATAGACTCGATAAAATACTCAAAAGCATTAAAGAAGCGGTCGTAAAAGTAGTGCATCTTAACCCCTTTCACTCTGAGCAATTTTTTTATGACAGCAACTCCACGAGATTTTCGCTATTAGCAACCAGCTCCTCCAGGGCTTTTTGAAAAAAAATTACTTTCTTATTATAAAAGTGTATACTTTTAATAATTATGTTTTATCAAAGCAACATTCATATTTCGAGATATCGGTATTAATTTTTTAAGATTTACGACCTATGACCTATCCGACACCCTCGACCTCTAAAACATATTACCATATTGCCCTCAATAGAAAACGCAACACTTTGGGTTCGTTTGCCGGGACTTTAAAATTATTTCTGTCTTAATTTTTAACAGTATTTATTTTGCTTTATTAATTCACAGCATTAAGTTATGAAATAATTTTCAGGATAGCACACAGTCAGACCCCGTTATTTATAGCATACAAACTATTTTCTATAAAAATATAAATCATCTACAGAAATGAAACCATACGACAAATTCCTCTCACAATTATTAGTGACCATCTGAAAGATGGTAATTGTCAAAAAGTATTGTGACATCACACTGGCAAGCACTCTTTGACTTGAAAACAAATCGTTTTTTGATTTTTTGTACTGTGTTGAAATAAAACATACGTTTATTTATGTTATAGATAAATAATAATAATAATAAATAACATGACGCTTGGCGAGGTTCAAAATGGGAATGTATCATCAACAAAAAGTTCCGATATGGCAAAACCATCATCACAAATGATGATACAACAACAACAATATCATGAACAACAACAAAGCAATGAAGAGATAAACAAAGGAAACACGAATTCAGTAAACAGTAACAATATGAAATACCCAAAGCAGGTAAGCAGTAATCGTCTATTCTTTGTGAATCAGCTGTTTTCGTATTCACAGATGCCATTTAAACTTAAACAAACAATTAAAAATATGAAAAAAGTAAATTTATTGAAATAGGTACAGAAATTGCAATAAATAATTCTATTTCCAGTAAATCAATTGTTGTTTGATTTCACTGTAACCTACTCAACTGTCGATTAAATTTCAGACATCGCTTAAAATTTGTTATGTAGTTGTTTTAAGCGGTGTAAAATATAAGCGGTTCACGCCCAATACAAGTTTACGTGTCTTGCGAAAAACAAAGTAAGTCCCGTTTCACACACTGCAACTTTCTACCGATGTTTATCGTTGATTCTTCTTCGACCTTTTTATATTTCTTTTTATGTGAATGTGTGTGGTCATGCGTAGCTATCTACGATACACATTTTGGACCAATGCCGCTTCTTCAAAATATTAGAAAAGCCCTTTTCAAGATATTCTGCTTCTTAAAAATGTTAACTTCATTAATTTAACCTAATAGAATATTATAATAATTTCTAAGAGTCGCAGGCCTAGTAGGTAATGGCCAATGATTAGTTATACTTATTTTACCGTGAAAACTTTTTTAAAAAGGTTACCATAGTCATCTTAAAATTGACCGCAATGTCCCGTTAAAACTCTTTTGGTTTTGCTAAAGCTAAAGGCAAACTAAAAAATATCAATGACAATTTTTGGATTCAACCGGAAAATTTGGTAATTTTTGAATTTCTTTATTGAAATCTCAATGAATAAAAAAGTGAAGTACACTTAAAGGGTAACATTTTAAACATGATTTCGAAAACGACATGCTAATTACTCTTTTGTCTCAGATCATCCTTTATTGTACAATATGTAGTTGTGCTTTGCTTTTGCTCATCGCGCCTATGTTATTTATCTGTTTACCCGTGTTCCATTCAGAATAAAATCTTTAATTATTATTTTTATTGAAAAATTTATGTTTTAATTTTATTGTAGGGTTCTGGACCCAAAGGGTAGCAAAGAACCGTATTGCAGAGACTTCTTTGTCGGTCCGTAATAGCTAGAGAGTTGAATGGGTAGTTCTATGCGGGCATCAGCAACAAATACTAAAACTAAAATATTTTCAAAAACTTAAAGGGGTCCCCATAACGTAACTGGTAACTCCATGAGTACAACAAAAAGAAAATCATCAAAATTGGTTCAGCCGTTCTCGAGTTTTGCGAGGTCATACTATTTTTTGGGTTCATTTTTATATATAGAAGATAGTAATTTGATGAAACGCCGATTATAATAAATTTTCTCTTCTCTTTAGAATGATGCAACAATATCATATCTACGTGCAGCACGAAGCGGTGATCTGAGTAAGGTACTTGAGTTTATTGAAACTGGGCAAATTGTAGACATAAATGCTTGCAATGCGGTAAGTAAGATGAATTACTCTTAAATATTACCCATTTACAGTGAGAATAATTCATATAAATGGAAAAGATCTTCATCGCGAGTAAAATCGATTTCCAGAGCATTTCTATTCGGTGGTGATGATGAAAACAAGCTTTTTTAAAAAAGCATAGAAAAGCTTTTAGTCGTTGCTTAAAATGAATATATGTAGTCACAATTAGTGGTCTTCTTATAAAAACATAATTCATGATTTTTTGAATTGGATTTTGTAACTTGAATTAACTGTTGTAACAGTTGTATTTCTAATTAATGGGCGCGTTGACTTTTTCGCTTACTTGCTAACAGCTGCCTGATCGTATAAATTACGGTATTGTGAAATGCATAGATGTCTGACTCAATTTAATAATGGACTTCTTATCTTTTTTTATGTGACCACTATTGTTTTTAGGGTTCCGGACCCAAAGGGTACCAAACGCAACCCTGTTCCTAATGCTTCGCTGTCCGTCCGTCCACGAACCTATTTCTAATCCATTTCCTCTAACCATGTAAATTTAAGACCTTAGGATTACTGGATTTTATAGCTCCCATACAAACACATACGTTACAAATATGGGGACTCTTTTAAATTTTTAAAATTTTTATTTTAGTTTTAGTAGCCCCGTGTGTAGTTATACTACACATCTGTGAAAATTTCAACTTTGGTGTTTACGGTTCATGAGATAGACCACGAAGACTGATGGAAAAATCAAAGTATTTTTATGATTGACTTTCAAAATGAACACCAAATAAGATAAAAAAAGTCAGGGAGCAGTTTTTTCTGACATTGTCAAAGTAGTAGCGTTATTTTGTGACTATAGTTTCGTTTTTTAAACATAGAATGAGCTCGTAATTTTTGTGCGAATATATCACAAGTTTCTAAATACTGAAAAGTATCTTTTTAACATGTCTGAGCTACAAAGAAGTTGCATGGAATAATAAGACGATATCTAAAGGAAGAAATCTTTGTGTTGTCATGTATAAGGTTGGTCATATGGTGGAGGTGGAAAAAAAAGACATGGAAGCCTTTTTTTCTGTAAGGATTTTGGTGTAAGGAGATTTGTTTACATTACTTCCAATACTATATCGTGCAAATGAGCACCCTGCGCTCAGGCTAATGTACTCGTTTTTCGGCATGTTCTATTGCATTTGCTAATGTTTCGGACGATATGGCGATTCTTTTTGGCGATGTTGGCCTTAACTTCGTCTAGGGTAATTGGTTTGAATGTAAACCTTCAACTTCAAGTAGCCCCAGAGGAAAAAGTCCGATGGTGTTAAATCAGACGAACGCAAGCCAGCCAAAATCTCCATTTTTTGATATCAAGTATGAAGCGACCGGGGAACAATGACTTTAAAAATCGATTGTGTCACGAGCTGTGTGAGGTGTTGTGTCATCTTGTTGAAACCAGTAGTGCTCCATACCATTATCATAATTCGGCAAAAAAATCTTACTGGGTTTCGGCCACTTGTACGACGAAACTCGCATAATCCAAGCAACGATACTTATCGGTTGGCAACAGCCAATTGAATTTTGTAAGGGAATAGCTTTAACTCAGAAGAACTTACTAAATCGAACTGACGTTTCTTGTCAAAGTTACAGTGTTGCTAGATATGTCCACCAATGCAAACTTGTAGATAAATTTATATTGAACACTAGTTGTGCCCGCTAATTCGTACGAGTTATATTCGAAATATGTTTGTAATACATAAATACGTGAAGAAAGAACAAAAAAAAAATCGGCAGAACACTTGGTTTTGGTACACGACTACCCTCACCCTTCTATACAAACCAAAATTGATCAATAGCCTTAAACACGTTGCACAAACAAAACATGGCTCAAACAACAAAACACACTGTCTCTTTCTTGTCCCTCCTAGTTGGCCAATTTGGCTGATTCAAACAAATGTACCGCACATATATCAGAAACTTATAGTGCCTAAATTTCACTTCAATAGTCCCAAAAACAAAAAAAGAATTCTCTAATAAGAACCTGAATTTTAATGGTGGGTTTGTATGGGAGGTACCCATCCTAGTATGCTGGATTGGCTGATTCCAACAGATATGCAGCGCCTTTATCAAAAACCTATAGTTTCTAAATTTCAGTTCGATAGAACAAAAAACAAAAATTTTTTCTAATAAGAACCTGAATTTTAATGGGGGTTTGTATGGGAGGTACCCCCCTAGTAGTCCGATTGAGCTGGTTCCGACAAATGTGTTGCACCTTTCTTCGAAACCGAAGGTTCGTGCAAAATTTCAGACGGACATGGCTTAATCAATCTAATCGAGCTGATCAAGTTAATCTATGTGGTTTTTTTGTTCTCTGCCTGTTACAAACTTCATGAAAACTAGAATACTATTCACTTCCGTGAAAATAAATGTTAAAAATTTGGTAAAAAAGTGCCCGTATCTCGACAACAGCGCCACCTACACTATACGCATAACCATAACAATAAAAAAAGTTTTGAAAAAGTGGTCTAGCCGTTTAGGAGATGAGCAAAAAATTTCGTACACAATTTATATATAAAGATAAATATTTCTGGACTATATCTATTGTGAGCATTATTTTCATTTCTGTCCGCTATCCCAATATTAATTTATTTTTTATTAATTTGAATAATTTGTTGCTCTCCATATAGAATGGCTTGAATGCATTGCATTTAGCGGCAAAGGATGGTTATGTTGACATAGTTTGCGAACTCTTGAAACGCGGTGTAATGGTAGATAATGCCACAAAAAAAGGAAACACCGCACTCCATATCGCTTCGCTTGCGGGACAAAAAGACGTCATTAAATTGCTGATACAATATAATGCAAATGTGAATGTACAATCATTAAACGGTTTCACGCCTTTGTACATGGCGGCACAAGAAAATCATGATAGCTGTGTACGTTTTTTGTTGGCAAAGGGCGCTAATCCATCTTTAGCTACTGAGGATGGATTTACACCTTTGGCTGTTGCTATGCAGCAGGGCCACGATAAGGTTGTTGCTGTGTTGTTAGAGAGCGACGTGCGTGGCAAAGTTCGCTTACCGGCACTACATATAGCAGCTAAGAAAAACGATATCACAGCTGCGACTTTGCTATTACAGAATGAACAAAATCCAGATATTGTTTCAAAATCTGGTTTCACTCCTCTCCATATTGCGGCACATTATGGAAACGTTGATGTTGGTAATCTACTAATTGAGCGTGGTGCTGATGTGAATTATACCGCTAAACATAATATAACGCCTCTTCATGTCGCCTGTAAGTGGGGCAAAACAAACATCCTTAAGCTGTTGCTTTCAAGGCATGCGCATATTGATGCAACTACACGAGATGGCCTAACACCCCTACACTGCGCTTCCCGATCGGGACACCTCGAGGTTATTGAATTATTACTTGCCAATAATGCACCGATACTATCAAAAACCAAAAATGGTCTTTCGGCGCTGCACATGTCAGCCCAAGGGGAACATGATGAGGCGGCGCATATTCTCTTAAAGCATAAAGCACCCGTTGATGAAGTCACCGTGGACTATTTAACAGCATTACATGTGGCAGCTCGTGGACATGTTCGCGTGGCCAAACTATTGCTCGATTATAATGCAGATCCAAATGCCCGAGCTCTGAATGGGTTCACGCCTCTACACATCGCATGTAAGAAAAACCGTATAAAAGTCGTAGAGTTGCTTCTCAAACGAAATGCCAATATTGGCGCCACAACGGAAAGTGGTCTTACGCCACTACATGTGGCATCCTTCATGGGCTGCATGAACATTGTTATTTATCTTCTTCAGGCCGAAGCAAACCCCGATTCGCCAACCGTCCGTGGAGAGACACCACTTCATCTGGCTGCAAGAGCAAATCAAACTGATATCATACGCATTTTGTTGCGCAATGGTGCTAAGGTAGATTCCATTGCTCGTGAGGGGCAGACTCCGTTACATGTGGCATCTCGCTTAGGTAACATTGACATTATAATGCTTATGCTTCAGCATGGTGCCAATGTAAATGCGGTCACCAAAGACGCTTATACCCCACTACATATTGCCGCTAAGGAGGGTCAGGAAGAGGTGTGCCAATTATTAATAGAGAATGGCGCGCAACTAGATGTCGTCACTAAGAAAAACTTTACGCTCGCTCAATCGGCAAGGATAAAGGTAGAATTACTACTTCAGAAGGGAATTGATTGTCAAGGCGAATGATTGACCCCCTTCACGTGGCCACACACTATGACCACCAGTCCATTGTCCTAATACTGCTTGAAAAGGGTGCTTCCCCACAAATTTGTGCCAAAAACGGACATAGTGCTTTGCACATCGCAGCTAAGAAAAATCAAATGGAAATTGTACAACAATTGCTTCAATATGGCGCTGAACCTGATGTTCGAAGCAAATCTGGATTTTCACCGATGCATCTAGCAGCACAGGAGGGACACATTGATATGGTGAATCTACTTATCGAGCATGGCGTAAACGTTAATAAATCGGCGGCAAAAAATGGATTGCACCTTTACACTGGCTGCCCAAGAGGATAAGACTGATGTCGCCCGAATTCTTCTTGATAATGGATCTAATATTTCCGAACGAACTAAAGCCGGTTACACGTCATAGCAGCTCATTATGGCCAGATAAACATGGTTAAATTTCTTCTTGAGAACGACGCCAACATTGAAATGAGCACCAACATAGGCTATACGCCCCTACACCAGGCAGCCCAACAAGGACACACAATCGTTATCAACTTGCTATTACGTCACATGGCTAACCCGAATGCCATTACAAACGTGAGTATAAAATAACACAAAATTATTTATTGTAGTAATACCATGTCTTTTCACTCCTATTTTTTTTATTCAATCTTTTTTATAGTAGTGGTCATAACCATTTTATTTGTTTGTATATGGTAGTGGTTCTCAAACTGTTATTACCGGGTCACTTTTTGTCCCGTTTTGAATGGGACGGTCCCTATTTTTGGTTCTTCGTCCGTCCGTGAGCATTTGTGTTTCGTAACTTTTTTAATTTCAATAAATACCATTTTGATAAATAAAACTTATTCCAAAATTATTTTTTTTTGTTTCTACTAACCGACGTAAATAAACCGATGTTCCGTTTTGTCCCGTTTTAAGTCATAGCAAAGAATGGTCGCGTTAGCCATACGTGCAGTTCCAGACTATTAATAAGTTAAATTAAATTTCTGGTATTTCATTCCTGGTTCTAGCTGTCCTTTATTTTGGACAGATACATAAAAAAATCCAGTGACTTACACATCCCTGTCCTTGTTCTCAATATTATTGTATTACTTTATTCAAAACAAACTGTAGTACATTGCACAGCGTTTGATTTGTAAATGATTTTATTTAGGTCGAAAAGTCCTGTAGTTTCAAAATTGGCAAGATGTATTAGAACCCCCTTCTTGACGTCTGATTGAGCTAAAAATTTGCATACACTTTTAGTTCTGCTAACAAAACAATATGCAATAATATTTTTTGGAAAATCCACCGGATAAGTCGGAATTGGTGGATCAAATTTTGCATATTTTAAAAGCTTAGAGATATGTTTTAAAATCAATCGCGAATCTATCAAATAGAAAATAAGTTCAAAATTTTCAAGTTAAACGATTTTATTTTTGTAAAGAAACAATACGAGTAATTGACTTATCTGAGATTTTTGTCAACAACGACTTCATTAATTTTAAAAAATGTCTTCAAACTTTATACACAAAATTTAATCCACCAAATATCTCGACAACATGGCCACATATGGGGATCAAAACTATTCTATGTTTCTAGCTGGAAGCAAACATAGACATTCACAAAATATTATCATTGCAATCAGATGAACGGTATATCAGCGCATAATATGCGAACAAACAAACAAACATGAGATTTTTATATGTATAGTACATAGAAGATTGACTAGCATCGCAATGAAAATTGATAGGGCCATGCCATGCTAGTATAAACACACATACCATTAGGTTAAGTTACATACGGCTGCTCGCGAGTACACGCGAGTCAACCCAGAAGCCGTGTAGCCCGTTTTGGGGTTAGGGTGAATGAGGGAGAGGGGATAGGGATAATCAAAGAAAAAGAAAGGCATATTGTAACCGGTTGGTTTCAGAGGCCTCCCCTAACACCAACATGAAGAGCTCACAAAATCATCCCTTTTTTGGGAATCTGTCACCACATACAATTAGAGAGAAACCTTTTATTAATCTTTTTTGATTTATATAACAACTAGCGTTAACCGGCGTGCGTTACTACACCCCCTATGCGTTAATTGGGTGTTTCTTATAAAAAGCTGCGTGAAGAGTATAAAAACTCGATAATCGATAACACGTGGACTGAGAAGAATTAAAAGTCTTCTTACTTTTTGAACAAACCTCGTATATTATCAAAAATTTATGTATCGTATGCGGGTGCGCTGTTTTGAGACCTTATTAGACTACTTGTTGCTTGGATAAAAGAATAATTCAGATTGAGTGTAATTTGGATTCTGTATATATAAAGTAAATAAGACCATAGCAGCTATATTTATGGGAAAGAGCAAACGATCTCGACTCTTTATCTATATTTAGATCGATCGAGTCTAATTACGTACAGTGATGGAATGACTTGCGACTTGGATGTACACATTGCGAAGTATATGTATGTGAAGCATTATATTCACAATATTAGACGGTTCTTTCTGTGTTGATAATAATCTTGTATGTGATTATGTTTAAACAATAGTGAATGTTTTAAAATAGTGCATACAATTTCGTTCAAAGTAAATTCGAAATGTAAAACTTATGATATTGCCACAAATGTTGGAAATGCAGCCTTAAAAATTTATATGATTCAATTTTTGATACATACTAAGGAAAAAGAAATGAAATTGAAAAAAATAGAGTATTGTGAACACCCAGAGTGCGCAGATTTAGAACGAATTTATTTAGAGAAAATTTGTATTTTCATGTGATATTGGAAATGGGCGTAGTTCGAAAACTTTGGAATTGTGTTTAAAGAGATCGTACTGTCACTTTATTTTTTTTTTGTACAGACATAAACATTTAAAATTTAAAGTGATTTAATCTTTACTCTATTTCAGAGTGGTCAAACAGCTTTCAACATTGCACACAAATTGGGATATATTACGGCCGTGGAAACTCTAAAAGTCGTTACAGAAACATCCATCGTGGATAATACGGACGGAGTTTTAGAAGAAAAATATAAGGTTGTTGCACCGGAGCTCATGCATGAGGCTTTACTGTCTGATTCGGAAGACGAGGGTGGCGAAGAACACTTAGATCATCATCAATACAAATACATGGCTACCGATGATCTAAAAACCTCCAACGAGCAGGACCATCAAAATTACGATACTACCGATGTGGAGCACGATCATGTCGAACTGAATGGTGCTCGCAGCTCTGAATGTGGTAATCATATAATATTTTTGAATGCTAAACTTATACTGTTAAATGATTAAACAATAAGTGTCCCTCTGTTTTCAGATTTCAGAGAAGTAATAAAGATTTCCAATAATTATGCGTTGAAGGATAATGACAATGTGACAATCATGCGGCCACCAGTTCATCTCGGGTAAGTTGCATGTAACTAATTGTTTGTATGACATAATACATTCCTTGTTTTAGATTTCTTGTTTCGTTTCTTGTTGATGCACGTGGTGGCTCTATGCGTGGCTGCAGACATAGCGGTGTTCGCATCATCGTGCCACCAAAAGCGTGCACGCAGCCAACTCGCATAACTTGCCGTTATGTGAAACCGCAACGGGTGACCAATCCACCACCTTTAATGGAAGGCGAAGCTTTGGTCAGTCGTATTTTGGAGATGTCACCGGTTGAAGTAAATTTTTGGGGTAAGTTTTTATAAAGTTTTCTTGCCTGTTATAGTTATTGTTTATAAGTTTTGCTTTTGACAGACCGATTGTATTGGAAGTACCGCATTTTGGTTCGTTGCGTGATAAGGAACGCGAAATCATCATATTGCGATCGGACAACGGCGAGAACTGGCGGGAACACACACTGTATGATAATGAGGAAAATGTTCTTGACGCTTCGCATGAAACGATTGATAGTGATATGAACCCCCTGGAGGACTTGCACACAAGTCGCATTATTCGTATTGCTACGTATAATCTTCCCCATTTCTTCGCGGTGGTGTCACGTATTCGACAGGAAGTGCACGCTATTGGTCCTGATGGTGGTACTGTCTCCTCAACGGCAGTTCCCCAGGTCCAGGCTATCTTCCCGCCTCATGCGTTGACTAAGAAAATTCGTGTCGGTCTTCAGGCGCAACCAGTTGACTTGAAAGGATGCTGCAGGCTGCTTGGCCAAGGTGTGGCAGTATCACCCGTTGTTACTGTCGAACCTCGACGTCGCAAATTTCCTAAAGCCATTACGCTGAGTATACCAGCTCCACAGGCATCTACACAAGGCATGGTTAATGGACCTTATGTGGGCAGCAGTGCCCCAACTCTGCGATTGCTGTGCTCAATTACTGGTGGGCAAAATAGAGCTGTGTGGGAAGATGTCACCGGCTCGACACCATTGGCGTTTGTCAAGGATAGTGTGACATTTACAACAACAGTTTCGGCTCGCTTTTGGCTGATGGATTGTCGTAATATTGTTGATGCCAGCCGCATGGCAACCGAACTGTATACTTACATGGCGCAGGTGCCCTTTATGGTAAAATTTGTCGTTTTTGCGAAACGTATATCAACCAGCGAGGCAAAATTATCAGTTTTCTGCATGACTGACGATAAAGAAGACAAAACACTTGAACAACAGGAATATTTTACTGAAGTAGCCAAGAGTCGTGAAATTGAAATTTTGGAAGATCAAGATATCTTTTTGGAATTTGGTGGAAATTTAATACCAGTTTTAAAATCTGGTGAACAATTAAATATTAAGTTTCACGCATTTCGTGAGAATCGGCTATCGTTTGTCGTGCATATCAAAGATCATGAAAAGCCGTTGGGGCGTATCTGCTTTATGGGTGAACCTAAAGTGGCAATAGGTGAAGCACCTCAACAACCTATATGTGCTCTAAACATTTCATTGGCAGAACACGATGTAATTCACCCTACTAACGGAAATAAAAGCAGCAAAAGAAGTCTCAATAATATTTCAATGGATTCCGGCGTGAACTATCGTGATCTTATTAATGCTGAAATCAAGGCAAAATCATTCAAAATCGACAAACGGACACAAATAGAGCAAAGCAATCTCAATTTATACGATTTTGCTGCTACAGGTGACATACAACGTGCTGATATATGTCTGTCAGACATATGCAGCCTTCTTGAAAAAGACTGGCAGCATTTGGCTAAGGAATTGGGTGTACCCGAAACCGACATCGCAATTATTGACACGGAGTACCAGGACTTACCAGAGCAACAGAGTATTATTATGCTTCGCCTTTGGATGCGTCAAAATGGACTTTTGGCAACTGGTAATGTGTTGGAACAAGCATTACACCGGATCGGACGTGGTGATATTGTCGAAAAATGCATTTTTAACTTAAAGGCCGTTACTAATAACGAGGAACGTAATATGGCCAAAATTCAAATGAATCAATCTGGCAGCGATAATTTAAATGATGGATTAAACGAGACACTCAACTTGAGCACGACGATAGCAGGGGCAGTCGGTGATATTTCTATTATAAATAATTCCATTAAAACTGGAGAAAAATTTAGCCCGGCAAAAAATCTACAGAAACAGAATGGTAAGATAGTATGAAATGAACTGTCCATATCTATACACCCATAAGTATTGATGCTTCCTATCGCATAGATATACTGTGTACAACTACTTCAAATTCTTCAAACGAAACACGATATAAGAAACCCCATTTAGAGCATAATATCGACGAGATTAGACAAATTGCTGAGAAACATACGCAGCAAGTATTGGAAGAAGCACAGATCAATATCGATGACCATGGTAAGTTCACTACAACTTCAGAACCCTTAATAATGCTGATAATAATATATAAATCTACATTTATTCGAAAATCAATAGATTTGATTACAGTATTTACAAATCCTATAGGTAAACATGATGGTGAGGAACCAAAAATTGCCTTTTTAAATGAGTTAACTAATTTCAATGATGATAAGCAATTAACACGCAAACAAGATTATTACAACCAGCAGCAGCCGCATCAGGAATACCAGCCAGAGGACGCATTGTTGCAGACAATCGTCAACAAATCGACGCAAAACACTGGCAAGGAACAAATGTCAACATTTGGTAATGACTCAATTTCAGTTTTTTCTAATGCAGCGATGGAAATAATTCCAGATGAATCAGTTAAACTGAATCTTAGAACTGAAAACGACAATATCGAATTGGCAAGCAACGAAGTTGCTGGCAATGACACTGATAGCATTTGAATACATCCCCCAAACAAGTCTACAAACATCTATAAAGGGTCGAAAAAAATTTAAAAAATCCTTTTTCTAAAAGTTCCATTTGGTAAGTAATGTCATTATATATGTACAGTATGTGTTTAGTAACGGTATCACATTATATTACAGAAATGCATATTCAAATAGAATCGAGCTTGGAGTTTCTTCAGTGGAAATCTATTATCTCTAATATTTACTGGTTCAATAATCATCTTTCTTGTTGTTATGTAAACTAAATTATAAATTATTTATATAATTTATGTGTATATTTATGCGTGTTATTACTTATATCGGAAATATATATGTATGTATATGCATATAAACAAATGTGTAATAAATAAATTGTAAAAATAATGCGCACATTTCTAATAAAGCTGTTTTCATTTATAACTTTTTAATAAATACTTTACCCACTGTTTTAAAATAAAGTCAATATTATTCGTAAGCGTACACTGCACCCCATCGGTTATTATTCAAGTCTTCTATGGGCTTATTTAGGCTTCACTTTTGTTTTTGAACTGCAATATTGTGTGCTTTTGTAACAGTTTTTATTTGAGAAATATACAGGGTGACGAAGGTGACGCAGAATTCTAAAAATTTGTTGTTAAATTATACAATGGTGTGTTTAGGTCAAATCTTACCTCTTTTTGACATCCCATTGAGCCAAAATTGTAATTGCATAACAATACAATATGCAATTAAAATTTTTTTTTTGGAAAATCGAACGGAAAAATCGGAATTGGTGGATCAAATTTTACATATCGAGACCTAACTGCGAAAAACATTCACTTTTTGATGCAAATTTTTTGTAAAGCCACTCGCTCATCACCTGGTGAAATATTATAGCGAAATTCACTATGGTTACAGAGATACATGCATTTCAATTTTATAGTAAGCGACACACAACTTTCTGTGTTATTGCAATAAAAATGTAAGCGACATTAAAGTTGCTTGTGGCTATAACTGTTAGTGGCAACGCCGACAAAGTTACTAGGAAAAGTAGAAAAGCAAAATATACAAGATCGAAATTTGTATTGTGTTATTTACTTTTGATACTCTTTGTTGGTTTTTAGTCTTTATTAGATCTGCAGTTGGATCAGTTACTTAGAGTAAAACTAAGCTGCACATAAATTATAATAAATATTAACTGTTAATTCATAGAATAACTGAAGGGGTGATTAAACCCTTCGTTTTCTTTATTGAATTTGGTTGTTAAGCTTTTTATATTTGGTTTTAGGTTTTCGATAATGTCACTTGTGCCGTACAGTGACACTGATAGCGAATTAAGCATTGGTAATAATGGAATCGAAGAAGAAACTTGCGTTGGAAAACGGCGCTATAAAAAAAATTAAAATAATGGGCCAATGCGAGTCAGACACGGAGGGTCCCGTACCAGATTGGGGTTTGTATGGGAGGTACTCCTCCTAATGGTCCGATTTGGCTGATTCCAACAAATGTACCACGCCATTATTGTCGAAACAAGAGTAATAAGTTATACCTCCCTGAGGAGTTTTGCAACGTTTCAACTTTGTATAAATGTTATACTAAATGCTTAGATGAAAACCTTGCAGACTCCTCGTTATCTTTAAGAGTTTTCCGGAACATATTCAAAAATGATTTCCATGTTGGCTCGTTGGCCCAGAGGTTAGTGCGCTGGCTGACATCCCAGGAGTCGCAGGTTCCATTCCATTTATCGAAAAAGGATAGATGCACAAAATGTGATGAAGGGAAATATTTTGAGAGCAGTAACATAGAAACAGAAGGATTTAAGTCACATTTAATGGACCAGAGATCGGAGCAAAGATATATTCTTGCAGGACCAAAGAAAAGGAAAGGAAAAAGGATTTTTCTTATGTGTTAGTTTCGATTTTCAAAAAGTTTTGAATACGCCTCATAGTAAAAATATTACCCTTTTTTACAGTTTGACAGTTATTCGTAGTGCCAGAACAAATCCTTATGGGTATGAATTAGAGGTCTGCTGTTGGAAAAAAACGAAGTTCGAATCAACAATGCTCTGTATAAACTGAAAGAATTCGAGTGAATTTGTGCTCTCACTTCAGACTCAGACGCAAAGAGGAATGAATTGAATGAGTAGAATGAGAGGTTGTTTTCGAATTAATTCGAATGCACTCAATTTTTTTTTTTTTTTTTGCATAAGAACAAAGGGTTGTTATTGTTTTGCTGTGCGTACCACTTACAGACTCGTCTGCGTCTTTTTATCCGCTCATTTCCTTGTACGAATGCTCGCTTCACTCAAATCAAACGAAATGAAAGAACACGCAATGCGCAATGTGTGCATAGCGAATTCGAATTAATTTGGATGCGAAGTTCTCATTTTCTTTTGCAGGCTAATTCTTTCTAACTCATTTCACAAAATGCAGACTGTTTTCGAACTCAAAATACAGTCGCATTCATTTCATTCATTTCGTGTGTTGCTTTCACTCAATTCGAATTCATTCATTGGACTTCGGTTCGGAGCGAAGCCACGCAGCTGTCTAGTATTTTTTTTTTTTTTTTTGTTTTTTTTTTATAAATAGGTAGAAAAGCATCGAAAGCCTCACCGGTATAAAACCGAGTGCGGGACTTTAACCCGCTAAAAACTACCGCCCGTATCCTAATGTCCGCCGGAACTGTTTTTTAATATTTCTTCAGAAGGTCAGCTGTCTAGTATGAATGCATAACATTAAAACATTCAGATTTTTTAAATTGGAAGAAGTTTTCATATATTTTTCTACCAAAAAATGTAAAATTGACTTTAGTTAAATTGCGCTCTGCCTTTTTCGAAAAAAGTAATATTACAATTAAATACGGCTACTTTGAAAATAGCAAAATAGAAATTTTGACCATTGAGTTAAATCCATCCACTTACCGAGGACCTCCTTTTAGATACCCAAAAGAATTAAAAATGAGATGCTACAATACTCCCAGCCTTTTAATACATATTTGGGAGTGTTAACTGATTCTAGGCTGACCTTCAAGAACCACCTGGACCTTATCCCGCATAACGGTAAACAAAGGTGGGCCACGAACATGCAAGCGAAAGCTATTGGCCAGGATAGTCACCTCCATTATTGTCTATGCGGCGCCAATATGCCGCAACACTAAAGAGCTCATATATGGCGGGTGTCCGCTCGACGTACTGGCTGTGTGCGCTGCGTGTTGCAAGTGCCTTTCGCACGGTGTCGAATGTGGCGATAAACGTAATAGCGCCCATGCCACCAATGGGCACGTGAGTTGCAGCGTATATATAACACAGGTTCTGGAGCATCTAAAGAAAAAGAGCGCCGATGCAACATCCGGGAATGCCAAAGAAGGTGCGAAACATAAGACAAGGGCGGTATGACTTTGTACCTGATTCCCAGACTGAATGTGTCGATAACCCGGAACCACGGTGAAGTAGATTTCTATGTGACGCAGGTGCTCAGCAGACACGGGTGTTTTAAATACGATACTATCTCTACCGTTTTAAGCATGAGGAGGCCCCCTTCTGTTCTGTCTGCGTTGGCATCGCCGAAGATGCCCAGCACGTTCTTTTCTGTTGCCCCCGATTTACCGTAAAAATCGCAATGTTTGCCATTATGAGTACTCTTCGCACACTGGAACGCCGCAGAGCCACTGAACGGCTGCATGAACAAAGAGGTCATTTGGCTCTCGGAGTTACGCACTGATCCTGTGGTTGTGTAGGTAAGACCTACTGACAAACAGTACAATAGGAGACCTGTAAACCAAGGGGCAGCAGTAATGCTCCTCCTTTTCCCATCCGATGAAATTTTAAAATATATTGAGCGTGTAGCATCGTACACTTGACAGAAGTGATCAGAGAGATCTAGTTTGAGAGACAGAGAGAGAGATCATTTCAAAACAAATATATCAATACAAATTTTGCATTAAAAATATTCTGTTGTTTATTCAATATTTACAATGTCCATTGATTGCTTCAATTAGTATTACTGATATTAATGGTTTGTGGTAACTAAAATAGATGATACATACATATGTCCTTTTATTTTTGTTGCGAATTTTTGGTAATTCTCGACTATCTTTGGTCATGTTAAACAGCTGACGATGGTATTCGCATACACTCCAAAATGTTTTAAATCATCTGTTTTTTCAAAATTTCCATTTTAAATTCTCACAATTAGCCGCCACAACGTTACATTTATATATACAATCATAGTAGGTTTGTGTCTTAGCTTGGTCATGCCACATATATATATATTTTTTTTTTTACTACTATGAGTCAGGTGTGCGTTGTGTAGAGTCAGTGTGGAGTAATTTGAAGGTCAGTAGGTTTGGGTGTGATGTGAGCCTTTCAGCGTACCTCTTGCTGAATCGGACAACTTCTTCCATGACTGTTGGCTATATAGATCGTCGTTGCGAATATACCATGGCGCTCCGGTCAGTTTGCGTAGTGTTAGGTTTTGATACCGTTGAATAATGTTTACATTGGATTTAACTGCAGTTCCCAAAAGCTGTATTCCATATGTCCAAACTGGCTTCAGTATGAATTTGTAGAGCCTTAATTTATTTTCAAGGCTGAGTTTTGATGTATTGCCAATTAACCAATACAAAGTAATAGAAGCAATTAACATAACTAATAATAAACTGCATTAAGTTTTATAACTTTTGAAACATAAGCTATTGTAATTGTCATTACGGTTTTATTGAAGTTTTCCGAATTTTCCGGTGGATTTTCCATAAATGTCATTATATGTTGTGGATATGGCAGTAGAAATGCACACTCAGTGAAAATTTTAGGTGTGTACCTAGTGCGGTTCATGCGATACAGAATCGGAAAATCGTGACGATTTCTTATTATTTCAGATACATTTTTGGCCTGCGCCGCTAAAAAAAAATAACATCTTCCAACTTGTTTAATACATTTTGTAAATCTATGCTTGTTAATAATTTTCATTTTTGTTTTATCCTTTTATCGTTATATTTATATTTGACTGTTAAGGAGAACAATTTCCGAAAGTCATATTTCGTATTGGGAGGTTCTATATAGTTTCGATATTGCCCTTTCCACAGTAGAGGTTGAATGTGCAAGCAGCTCAAAGGTGAACAACAACAACAGGAAAAATAACGAGACAAAAATTACTTTTGAGCTGCTTCCTCCCTCAATGGAAGCAAAGAGTAAAACAAAAAATATTTTGTAAAAGTTTCAGTAATTTTCATATTGATATTAAATACGAAATTGCCCTATGCGTTAAGCGGAAGTGTGGAACTTAGAGCAAATATTTCGAATTTGGTCATGTTTGTCAGTCATGTCGTAGTGTCTTGACAATATTTATCGTAAAATTTAAAAGAAAAAATTTTGCAACAACAATATGTTATTGTTGTAATACGTGCCCCATTTCTCCATTTTAATAAATTTACCATTCGATAATCAAAACATTACCCAAAATGATTGACCAAAATGGCATGAAAACAATGTAAATAAATGCCTAAAGCAAGCAACTTTTTTTGCATTGTGAAAAGGTAATAGTTGGGAAACTGGAAAGTTTAAGACAAAACTATTTATAATAGGTCTATGACCTTTACTATTAAAGTGATACAGACGTAATGGCGAATAGACAAAATAGAGTTTGGATAAAACGGTACACAGTAAATACCTAACAACTGTGCTGGATCGCTTTGCGTAGCAAATATTTTTCTTTAGTTAAGACAAAATATATATAATAATTTGTTCAATATTTGAAATGTTAAACATAATTTGACGTAGTGAAATATGCTGCAAGCTATTTGTACAACTTTTCACACCGTGTATAGTTCAGTAAAAGTATTCTTTAAACCGATTCTACTTATACTTTTGTTAAAGGCGTTTTAGACGGTCAGTTCAGTCTCAATCCATGTTCAGAAATCGAAATGGGTTGACCAAATGCTTGTTCTTACACGATCAGTGAACACTGATCACTGAACACTGTGTGTTCATATTTATCTATTTAAAAGTGGTAATATAATAACTGATTGATATATTTCAATGAGTTCCACAGTAAAATGCATACCTGCATGTTTTTGAGAAGTCAACGACGCTCGTTGCACCTGTTGCATTTGTTTACTTTTATCAATATGGAATCGAAATGGACTGAAAAATAAGCTGGGTCAGCAGTTCATATTTTGTTATCTTTTCGGTTATTGGTGCGGATTTCAAGTCGATAATGGACTGAGACTGAACTGACCGTCTAAAAGCCCTTTTACGATTTCATTTATAGTGGCCATAGACAGTGATGAAAATACAAATACATACCGGGCCTGATTCATCTTGATTGATTTAATTCACATTCGACAACAACCACAAAGAAAATTACGTCATTCAGGGGTAGTTGTTATAAAATGTGAATGGATTCATAGTCAAATCACGAATTGATTGGCCATTATTCGGCTTTTTAGAAATTGTCACTCTCAAGTTGGACAAATTTTTCATCAATGTTGGCAGCATTTTGGTAATTTCTCCTTTTATTTTTTTTTGGTTTAGCGGCAACATAAAACAGCTGATGATGATTTTAGTAAATTTCAAATTGTAATTTGTTGTATATAAATTTTAATTTTCCATACACTGCAAATTCTTTTAAAACATGTGTTTTCTACAAATTAGCAACGTTTCCTTTATTTGTGTAACCAAACCAAAACACAGATGTTCATGATTCAAAAATACCGTTCTGAACGTCAAAATAAATCATCGTGATTCAGTCTGGTGTGAAGTGAGTGAGTGAGTGAGTGCAGCCCATACATTATGCGATTGGTCGGTCGTACAACCAAAACTCAAAAATTTTTGATTTTCCAAACAAACAAAATGATACTCTTCCCGTCACACGTTGTGCTGGCCAACACGCAATGTTCCATTCCATTTAATTCCAGAATGTTGTACAACTCAGTCACACAATGTATGGACTGCAGTTGTGAAATAAGTATGTGTGAGTGTATCAAACTGAGTTTGACATTTGGCTTTAATAACGAGTCAGTTATCGATTATCGACAATCCGCACGTACACAACTGATTCACGAGTAATGAACCACTGTCTATGGCCACTATTACATCAAATTAGATTTGATATTTGTAGCCACAGCGATTTGATAGCTGACCGCTCAACTAATAGTACAGTAGGTTATATTATACGGAACTCGAGACTATTAACTTTAATATACGGAGAAATTGTGGTAAAATTGTGAAATGTTTTAACAAGTATATGGCACAAATGGTAAGTGTGCAAAAATATACAAATGTGGCTACATGTCTGTACTTACACCGTTTGTACTATACATCGGAATTGTCTGTATTGATTATTAATGTTACCAGTGATGATAGATGTGGTGTTTTCTGTCTAAATTATAGATAAAAAATGTGTTACAAAACATACGTACACATGCAAGTGCACATTTATGTTACGTTAAATTTCATTTTGATTTGCAAGCAACATAGTGATCATTAGCTAAAAAGTGATTAAATTGTTTGACCTATTAATAAGAATTAATAAACGCGATGAAATTCTGACAGTCGTACTGTAATAGGAAAACATTATGGTGTGTTATGTCATGTGAGTTTAATTCGCTATCAAATTAGTCACTCATTGTGAACGTGAGCTGTGGTGATTTTGCAAGAGGGTGGGTGGTATAGAGACTTTGCCATGCCAGATCGTGTTATATGTGCTTGCAGTCTTCCAGCGCCAAGATTTATTTGTAATTCGCTGTAGATCGAACAGCAAACAAAGCATAAACCGAAAATAGGTCCAAGAAATTTATGTGTGCATACATATGTTTTTATGTACATATTTGCATGGAAACAGAAATGGATTGTTCAAAATACATAAGTATGTACTTATGTTTGTTTTAAAAATCACGGCAAGTTTGAAAATTCCAAATAAAAATGCGCAAACTCAAAATTTTTTGGTTGGTACCTTGTATTGATTTTTATGTGGAGCTACTAATAGATTTATTAAAATAAGGTTGTGTAAAAACTTCTATTATTTTGGAACAATAAGTCTTTTTTGATAATAAATATTTTTCATTTCAGGATAACCGCAGATTTTGCTAATGTTCATGTAATAATTGGAATTCTTTTGGAACTGCACGAATGCAATAGTCTGTCGCAATGAATATGAAGCTTCCTAGTAGTGAAAAAGAAGGAATGTTTACAGATTTTAAAAGTCTTTCTCTTCTGGAAAGCAACAGTAAAATTAAGCAATACTTTGATTTTCATGAACTAAGAAAGGTGCAAAAAACAACAAATTATTGTTGAATAAACAAAGTGAAACAATTTTGTTATAAAACATCTTGCGTGTTTGTGATACGAATCCATTAAAACAAGTAATAATAAACCTTAAAAAATAGTTGAAACTATAAATTGTTCAACGGTTAAAAGAAAATAAGTGTAAGAAAAAACTTAAAATTAAAACCAAATTTGACAAATTAATTGCGTTCAGTGAAAATAGTAAAAATTAAAGTAAAATTTTGTCTACATCAATCGGTTGGTTAATTCGTAATGAATTCCAGTAGAACCGCAGCAAGGCAGCAGCAGCAAATTCGGCTTATAAAGAGACAACGACTTCGAAGACGGCGCAGCGGACCGACGACATACCTAAAAATAGAAGTATCTCATACAATCGGCGGCTATTGTCCTCGCTCAGCGTTAACAACCTTTAATTTTGCGTACTGCGCGGCCTTGCTCGACCTTGTGCTCCTACAGAAGGAATACGTCAAACAGTTCTATTTTGAGAAACGAGTGGGTAGCGGAGGCGACTTGTTCTTAAGTCTGGTATTAGAGTTTGCATCTGGAGGTAGCTTTGGATGATTGAATGTGGCGACGGCGTTAACGACAGCAACTATCCGAGTAGCTTTATAACCTTAACAGCTCAGTGCTTTGCGCCTACTAATTCCGAGATCAAGGTCAAATTAACAGGCTCACGAGACCCATCACAAAAGAAAGTGTTTCAAAGGTCACAAATTTGAAAACATCAAAGTATTATGAACACTTCAATTTAAAGTGTATATGCTTATGTACTTTGTGGTCTACTTTGTATTAATTCACTATGGAATATCAAGTCTGTGTTAATATTGTAAGTGCGGATGGTCAGCAATTTAAACAGAGCAGGAATACATTGCCGACTGTTACCCCACAGCTGCGAAGCTGACATTACCTGTTGCTGCTTAAATCTACAGCGGCATTTGTCGGATATACTCCATGCCGCGAGTGCAAAATCAACATAACTCGACAGAGTGCATGTCCACCAAATATGAAATAGAAAACAAAACCATAAAAATTATGACATTTTTGACTTCATTTGTGTAAAGCAACAGAAACCTTTTTATTTGAAGAAAATTTGTGAACATTTCGATTAGTGTAAAGATAAATATAGGTATAAACTTTAATTAAGCGTAAGAATGATGGCTGCAAGCCACTCTGAAACCGATGTTATAAGTAACCAACTTGTCATCCCCAGAACAGAATTGCTACCCTTGCACAAACTGCCAGCCGACAACAAGTTAGAAACGATTAAGGACAATGTTTATTTACCACTATATGCTACCAAAAATAGTGTACTTAAAATGAATTGGTGGCAATCACCTACTCAGCCTATTCAATTTCTGCCCACTACATCTGACATTAGGAATACTGACAGAGAAAATGGTATCTCCACTCTTCAAACACCTATGCACACAAACAGCGAAAAAGTAACCAGCAAAAGCTGTATTAGCCAAGACACTTCGAAACTGGTGGCAACTTCTGGTTATGGTAAACGAAAATTAGAATTATCTCATCTATACACAGATACAGGAACAAAGGGCTTCGTCAAAGAACGCAAACAGCTCCACAGCTTTTGTAGCGACGAAGGATCTACCATATTTGACGAAAATGACGATGCCGAAGCAAATTCCGTTTTGCAAGATTCTCAGCTTCTTTTTAATGGTAAGCGTTACTAATAGTATGAGAAAAACTATACAAAGCCTTATTACACTTCACATACGAATTATTTCTTTGTTAAATTATGTAATATACGAGGGTCAATAAACCAGTACTTAGCCTCACCGCCCGACGGCGCTGATACTACAAAAGAGTGTTACCATCGTGCAGTACATTCTTTTAGTAGCCTACTTTCAAAGTTTCAGTCAATTCCCTTCATTAGTTTTGTTTTGAGAGTCTTTGGAAGCGAGCGTGTCGGTCAGTTTTACAAAAATGGAATAATAGCAATATCGTTCGGTGATTCGACCAAGGTCCATACGTATAAATTATTCTTTGTTTTTTGTATCGTGCATAATAACGTGAATATTTTACTCAAAATGGGATATCGGTTTATTTACGTTAGTTAGTAGCTTCACAGTAGAAAAAAAAACACATTTTTATGCTCACGCAGTGAATAGTATAAGTTTGTCAAGAAATTTGTGACAGACGGAAGGAAAAATCGGAGTCGTCCCTTAGTTTTTGAGCTAAAGAGCTAAATGCAGTACATTTGTCGGACCGCTAGGGGGTACCTTTCATACAAACCACCCATTAAACTTCAGGTGCTTTTTACAAAAACTTTCTTGTTTTTTGCACTATTGAAGTAAAATTTCGATACTACAAGTTTCTCAATGTCCACCAAACGTGTAAACTTTAAAACCCTAGAGTTAATGGGTCGAATAGCTCCCATAAAACTCAAATTACAGTTTATGTTCCTATTAGAAAACTTTGTTTTTTGTGAGATCGAACTGAGCAGTATAAGTGTCTGACCCATATTCACGAACCGTGTAAATACCCTAGGATTACTGGATCGTAAAGCTCCTATACAAATATTTTCGTCGTTGAACTGCTGTACACAAGTCAAATCAATAATCAAATATTACTGAACGCTCTATCACAGAGCGTAGACAAAATCGTTTCCTAGGAGGTGCGGAAGGGTATATCAACTTCGGCATAGGAAAAGTTAAACTCCTTTTTACTTCTTTAATAAGATTTATTTTATTTATCCAAATAGTATTTATTGAAATTAAAAATCAATTCTTTTTATATTTGTCAGAGGAACAAATTTGTTCAAAAATTCTTGGCACGCACGTACCAAACGGAACCCTATTACTTAGGCTGCGATGTCCGTCCGTCCGTTTTCATAAATCGTAATAGGTAGAAAGTTAAATTTTCACACAATATGTAGTTCCATTGGAACTTCAGTAATAAATACTGAAGCTAAAATATGCATAATTAAAGATTTAAAGGGTCCCATACAAGAAACATGGGTTTGTATGGAAACTATACGATCCAGTAACCCTACCGACTTAAAATTTATATGGATTAGAAACTTATAGTTTCCAAATATCAGTTTGATCGGACCAGTAGGGGGTACCTACCATACAAACCCACGATAAAAATTAATGTTCTTATTAGAAAAACTTTTTTGTTTTTTGCAATATTGAACTGAAATTTAGACACTATAAGGTTTTGATATAGACGCTGTACTATTGTTGGAGTCAGCCAAATAGGATCACTAGGGGAGTACCTCCCATACAAGCTCCCCATTTGGAACGGATCCCTCCGTGTGAGTGTCTGACTCTTCTGTTAAGTGAGGAATGTGAGAGGAAGTGAGAAATGTGGTGTCGCACGCAATTAAAAAATGTAAATACACTTCCGCTAAAACCCCGTTAAAAACATGCGAAGGCGGATGTACGATTTTGTTCTGATAGTTTTAGTATTTGTTGCTGTGCTCTGAATAGAACTACATATTCTGTGCAAATTTAAACTTTCCTACCTCTTGCGGTACATGAGATATAGCCCGAGGACGGACGGACGGACAACGTAGCCTTAGAAATAAGTTGGTTTTCGTTTGATAGCTTTTGTGTCTGGAACCCTAAAAAAAGTCAGCAGAGGTAGATTGCAAATTGAAATTTTTTATGTTGGGTCCCAACAAAAATCACCTAAACTCTTAACAACACTGGCCAAAAATGTAGTAGCCCTGAGTAACCATTTGGCAGAACCGGTGATTAAAAAGGTGGTCGAGATAAATAATCCGATTTTTTAATCACCTTCAACCCATAAATTCTTTGTGGTTGTTGTAGAAAATAATTACCTTTTCCTTCTGATCACCAAGGTAATCTAGTTTTTAATCACTTTAAAAACACTTACGAACTACATATTTTATTTCTAAGTAGAAGTTTATTTTTTTTTTTTATATCAAATACCACAGTTACAAATGATTTGCTAATAAAAGGATTAGAAATTATGCGTTTGTTTCATTCACCTAATATTATGTATTTTTTCTGACACTCATATTCGCATGAAACATGAAAACTGTATAAAAATCCTTACTTCACCATATTAACTAAGATTTCTTCCGTCAAATGTTCGAAAAGAGGTAAATTGGCAAAAGAGCTTTTAATGCTTTTAAATTAGCTACAATATAGTTGACGTGTTAGGGTTTTGTATAGAAGGTTTCATTTGAGTAACTTACTCTTGTTAATTGTTTGATTAGTTCGTTTTAACGTTGTTTGAATTTCGGAAATAATAGTAAATTGTTGTTTGCGTTCAAATTTAATTGGACTTATATACATATATGTGTGAGTGTGTGTATATGTATCCACAATATTTTGGTCAGTTTAAGGTTAATTTGCGTTTGGTTAATATGGCGATCGTAGCAAAGCAAACAGTGATTTTGATAAAGTATGAAGACAAGCAAATAATTAACGATCGTTAGCTCGTTCGTTTGCGCTCACTCGTTCGCTCACTAACGACATTTGTATCAACCTAAATGAGCTGCCCTTGGTGCTCATGTCTGCGTTTAACAGCAGTTAGTTGTCGTAGCAGAATCGCTCAGTCTTTATTAAGGTGTTGGTTGTATTGTGGTGTCGAAGTAATCGCTGTGTCTCACGCGGCATACGTTATTTATGTATTTGGTATTCGATTGCTGGCACTAATCAAAATCGACAAAAATAAACGCATTTGTTGTCTAGAAATGTGAAGTATAAATTCTGGCAATGCACGAAGAGAGCCTTTGACTTATGGATTAAAAATCGAACGGATCTTGAAACGTATTAATTTCAGCATAAGGCGCTTAAAACTAATATATATACATTTATGTATATATATATTTTATATGTATATATATATATATATATTAAATAATAACGAAAAGAAGCCATAATGATAACAACGGCCGGAGTTTATCTTGGTAAATGAAAAAATCAGTGACGGGATTAGAATCTTAAGATCAAGAAAAAAAAAAGAGTTTTTATTTAAAACCAAACTAAGTATAATCTTTATTACTACACAAAAAAAAAATTTTCTAACATGTAATCTTTTACGATATTCGTGTGATACCCGTATCGCAAAACTAATTGTTTTTATTGCATTTGCACAACAAGTTTAAGAATATTCGAGACAAGTGTTTTTGCCATTAAATAAAAAATAAGTAATTTTTTATCATGCTCTGTGAAAGCTAGTAATACCAGACAAAAAATTCAAATGTTGAGACCTTTTCATAATTGTAAATAGAGTTAATTGAATGGAGTAAACAATGCACATAAATTATTAATTATTTATTAATTTAACATAAATATAATATTAAACTGGACTGGACGTTTTAGTGTATTTATTTTGACTTTGCCTTGTGTACGTTGATCGGAATTCGCTATCCAAGTATTTAGGAATTTTCGTCAAATTTGCTTTGGACTCAAAAAAGTTGTGCATAATTGAAACTAGAAACTATTGAATTGATACAGAAGACCTTCATTGACGATTGAATTAGGTAAAAAACATACAATATAAGAGAATGGTAACTCACTTTCGAGTACAATACAACTAAACAATATCGAGCTTGTGCGACTTGCGAATGTAGAAGTGAACTTGAAAAAGATCTTGGAATGTCGAAATTCATTAAAAATTGAAGGATTCTATAATCCGTATAAAAACAAACAAAAAAAAAAAAAAGGAAAGAACAAACAAGTAAAAAAAATCGTCCAAGTGCGAGTCAGACTCGTACACGGAGGGTTGCGTACCTGATTGTGGTTGTACGGGAAAGTACCCCCCGAGTTTGCCGTTTTGGCTGATTCCAACGGACATATAGCGCCTATATCAAAAACTTATAGTGTCTAAATTTCAGTTCAATAGTCCAAAAGACAAAGTTTTTCTAATAAGAGCCTGAAATTTATTGATGGTTTGTATGGGAGATACCCTCCCTAGTTTGTTTTTTGGACTATCGAACTGAAATTTAGACACTATAAGTTTTTGATATAAGCACTGTACATTTGTTGGAATCAGCCGAATTGAGCCACTAGGGGGTATCTCCCAGACAAACCACAATTTGAACCCTTCGTAAGCGAGTTTTACCCGCACTTGGCAGATTTTTATGTTTCCGTACCCTAAGGGTACTAAACGGAACCCTATTGCAGAGACTTTGTTGTCCGTCCTCGGGTCATATCTCATGAACCGTAATAGCTAGAGAGTTGAAATTTTCACAGAATGTGTAGTACTATCCGGGCATCAGCAAAAAATACTAAAACAAAATTTTTCAAAAGCTTAAATGATCCCCTTACAAGAAACATTTTGCTTTGTATGGCAGCTATACGATACAGTAATCCCACGATGAAATTTGGGTGGTTGGTGGCTATAAATGAGGAACTTGTTTTGTCGAAATTTCAGTTTGATCAGACCACCATTAAAATTCAGGGCAACTAGGAACACTTTTTTGTCCTATCGAACTGAAATTTAGACACTATAAGTTTCTGATGTAGGCGCGGTTGGAATCAGTCAAATCGGACCACTAGGGGGGAGTACCTCCCATACAAACCCCAATCTAGTATGGAACCCTCCATGTACGACTCTGACTCGCACTTGGCCGATTATTTATTTTTATACACATAAAAAAGTGAGACGTGTTTTGGGTCGTGTTAGATTTTTGCCTATTGAATCAAAGGCTCTGTATTAACTGTTTTGTAAAATATAACATTAAGAGCTCGAAAGTAGAGTTGTAACGGAGGCCATTTTAGCGGATGCGGAAGCCCAGAATTTGAACTCCGCGAATCGGTGGTTAGCGGAGGCAGAGGTGGGTTAGCAAAGAAGAAAATCTGTTTCGAAACAAAAATTACGAACAATTTATTTGATTTTTTGAAAAAAAAAAAAAATCAAATATACGTAACCCGAGTAAATTAAAAATTCGCGATTCATTTTAAACAGACCTCTTATTCACTGCGTGAAGAGTGTTGAAAATCCTGCACTATTCTATAGTTTTGGACACGCCTATAACATGGCCGTGAAAAGTACAATAATACACACTACAGTTTATTTCCAGTTTCCGTTGTTTGTTCACTGACTTATAATTGGGAAAATTTATTAAATAACAGAGTTGTACAGTAGAACAATGTTTTGTATGAGACCTGATCTGGAGTTGTATTATTGAATGAGGAATTGGAATTGGTTTTTTTTACCTCTTTTACTATTGGGAACTTGTATTATGACTTTGTAATGGGTGGAGTTGTGATGTAGTGTACATAAAATAATTCCACACTGGCACGTTTTGTTTGATAATCTAATATAATTTATGCAGCATATTACACCTTTATTACGGCTTTTAACAATTGTAAAACATATCACACTAACATTACGGCAAAGTGATATTATAAAGCAATCTACAGGAAGTTCATCTTTTTATTGCAAATAAATTTGTTACATGTTGAATTATTGATAAAATTTCCGCAGATCCGAAACCATGCTTCAGTGTTTTAAATCCAAATGAAGAAGATGAGATGCTTGTACGCGGCTATCGTCGTTCACGTATTCGAACTATAATTTGTTGGTTGTGTATTTGCTTCACTGGCGGTTTATTACGATTAATCCTATACTGGTGGCGCCACTGGTTTTTGCTTGCAACACATATGCCGTGTTCCCTGCTGGATGCTGAAAAGGTTTTAATTGAAGAAGACTATCAAGGAAAGCATAAACTTTATCATGTAAAGACGATCAAGAACTTAGATGTAAATAATTTGACGTAAGAGTAAAAGATGCTGAAGAACTTTAAAAATTTTTTATTTACACATAGTTTTTCTTTTATTTAGGTCATTTTTGGGTAAAGAACAAATTCGCAAAACCAAAAGAATTGTGCAATTAAATCCCCTGAAGGATTTGGATGTTGAACAAGCTCATTTGTCAGTTCATTTTTCCGGCGCAAATTTCAAATGTATGTTCACCATATCCTTAACTGATTCTAAATAGTCAACTAATTACAAATTTCCAACTCCATACAGTAAGTAAAACATTGCGTGTTTTTCGTTGCAAACAACTGATATATGCATGGGATACTCAGAAGCATTTGTTCAGGAAAATAAATGGACTTGACAAAAATGTGTCCTGTGCATACTATCACCATCAAAGTGGTCTCTCTGCACCCGAACAGTTTATGCGTCGAATTGTCTTTGGCTTAAATGAGATCACGGTCCCCTATAGGGATGTTAAAACTTTACTTTTTCTAGAGTTGCTAAATCCCTTTTATGTGTTCCAAATATTCTCCGTTGTATTGTGGTTCACCTACAACTATTACTACTACGCCGTCGTTATTTTACTTATGTCGATATTTGGCATAACGATGTCTATTATTCAAACAAAGAAGGTATGATCGTAAAATCAGTCAATAAAAAAAAGATAATAACCATCCAAATTGACATACAATATTATTTTCACAAAGAACCAAGATGTCCTTCGTGCGACAGTACTAAACACAGGCAATGCTTGGGTCGTTAATGCTAAAGGTGACGTGATTGAGGTTCCAACGCAAACTTTGGTACCCGGTGACATAATAGAAATTCCATCAACCGGCTGTGTAATGCAATGCGATGCAGTGCTGCTGTCTGGCAACTGTATTTTGGATGAGTCAATGTTGACTGGTGAAAGTGTACCGGTGACAAAAACACCACTACCCATTAAGCGAGATATTATTTTCGATAAAAAAGAGCACGGACGTCATACACTCTTCTGCGGTACTAAAGTAATCCAAACACGTTACATAGGTTCAAAAAAAGTGCTTGCTTTTGTAACTAATACGGGCAATATAACGACCAAGGGTGGTCTTATTCGTTCAATATTGTATCCTCCACCAGTGGACTATAAATTTGAACAGGATTCCTACAAGTTTATTCAGTGCCTTGCAATAATTGCTTGCTTTGGATTTATTTACACTCTTATTAGTAAGGTGAATAGCAAAAGTACACGATTATCTTACATAATTTCCTGATATAATAGCTTTTCTATATGTAGATAATGCGTGGCACCGATCCAGTTAAGATAGCTGTTGAGTCATTAGATTTGATAACAATTGTTGTGCCTCCGGCATTACCAGCTGCAATGACCGTTGGTCGTTTCTATGCACAAAAACGTCTAAAAAAAAATAATATCTTTTGCATATCACCGCGATCTATAAATGTTGCTGGGAGCATTGACTGTTGTTGTTTTGACAAGGTTTTTATGGCAATATGGTTTGTATTATGAAGTACTTTACTCTTCTTTCTTATCTCTAGACTGGAACATTAACGGAGGATGGCTTGGACATGTGGGGCGTAGTACCAAAATCATCTACTAACCAGTTTCAAATTCCTATGAATCAGATAGAGCGATTGCCTTTTGACCACTTCCTTTTTGCCATGGTAACTTGCCATTCAATTACAGTAATGAACGGTAAAATGGTGGGCGACCCGTTGGATTTAAAAATGTTTGAATCAACTGGCTGGATACTTGAGGATTCAAAAAATATACCGGAGAAGGAAAAGTATGGTTTGATTTACCCAATCATTTTACGTCAGCCAAAAAAGTTACATGGGGCGTATCAGGTTAACAAAAAAGAGCAAGAATCTCCTTCAAATACTGTTCATCGTCAGTCGTCGGTAGATGATTTGTTGGCCAATGTTGGCTTATCACCTGGTGAGACTCACTATGACCACGGCATAGTACGAGAATTCCCATTCACATCCAACCTACAACGAATGTCAGTCATTACACGTTGTCTGAGCAAAAATGGCTTCAACGTTTATTGTAAAGGTTCTCCTGAGATGTTGCAGCAGCTATGTCAACCTGAAACGCTGCCTGATAACTATTCACAGCAGTTGGCGGATTTCGCAAAAAAAGGATACAGAATTATCGCCATCGCTTATAAACCTTTAAGCACAAAAATAAATTACACAAAGGCTCAGAGGTTGACACGTGAAGATATTGAACACGATCTGCATTTCTTGGGCTTTGTGATACTAGAAAATCGTCTTAAACCAGATACCACCGAGGTAATCCACTCTTTGAACAGCGCCAATATCCGTACCATTATGGTCACAGGCGACAATATTTTGACTGCTATGAGTGTGGCTCGTGACTGTGGCATAGTTAGCAATGCTCAGCCAGTTATTACAGTACATGCATCAAATAACTCCACATCTTTAAGTCCGCATTATGAACTACAATATACCCTAGACGTGGGTAGTAAGAGCTGCGCAGATGCCTCACCAGTTCCTATGGTTTTCAACGGAAATGGCGCACTGACACAAGGAAGTAAAACGAAAACAAGCAATGGGTTGATTAATGTAACTGGGGAAGTGATATCAGTTTGCAGCTACGGGACTAATTCACTACCCAACTGCAGCAGTCTCACAAGTGTCAAGACCTGTGATACTTGGACTCATAATGACACTGATGTTGAACAGGGAATCTCAGTTAGAGCCACATACCCAAAATTGAGCGATAATTGGCGTAAAAACTATGGTTTTGCAATGGATGGAAAAACTTGGCAAATCGTTCGAGACAAGTTTCCAGAGCAAATGGGCATTTTGTTAACTCGTGGTGTAATATACGCCCGAATGTCACCTGACCAGAAGCAAACTCTCATTATGGAACTCCAGGCACTTGACTACTGTGTAGCGATGTGTGGTGACGGCGCCAATGACTGCGGGGCACTCAAAGCAGCCCATACGGGTATTTCACTGAGTGAAACAGAGTCGTCTATTGCTTCCCCCTTCACTTCCCGCAATCCAACAATCGCGTCTGTTCCAAATGTTATAAAAGAAGGACGTGCAGCGCTGGTTACTTCATTTGGCATATTTAAATACATGGCCGCTTACTCTTTAGTACAGTTTATTTCCGTTATGATCTTGTACTCAATTGACTCTAATCTCACCGACAAGCAATATTTGTATATTGATCTCGGGTTGATATCAATTTTGCATTCTTTTTTGGAAAAACTGAAGCATATACTGGGCCACTTGCTAAACAAGTTCCTCTTAATTCGTTAATATCACTTACGCCACTAGCTTCGCTTATACTGCACTTGATAGTGGTGGTTTTATTTCAAGTTGCGGGTAAGCATACGCTAATTATTTCATTGTTACTATTTGTGTTATTGAATTTTTGAATATTGTTTTCCAGGTTGGTTGCATCTCCACCAGCAGGACTGGTTTGTACCATTTCAACCATCCGATGAGGATCATTTGGGTTGTTTCGAAAACTACACAATGTTTGCGATCTCCAGTTTCCAATATATTATTCTTGCGTTCATATTTTCTAAGGGTGCACCATATCGTCGACCCATATGGTCGAACTGGCCGTTTTGCGCTACTCTCATTGCAAATTTAATTATTGTTATCTACCTCATAGTTTACCCTAGTGATTGGATTATTGAATTTTTTCAACTAGTCGTTCCTCCCAACATGAACTTCCGATATATAATGCTTGCTTACGGATTTTTAAATTTTGTCGGACATATCTTTTTTGAATCTTTTATAGTGGAATACCTAATATTCAAAAAGTTTCAAATAAGGCGAGACAAGCCACTTGTTTCAAAGAGAAAATATATGCGATTGGAACATGATTTACAATTGTACGATAACTGGCCACCAATATCTGAAGTCTACGAACCACATCAATCCACACCGTTGGAAGAAACTGAACCGACATATGTCAATATAAGCGCAGAACATAACTTGGAATTACCAAAGAATCACCATTTTCCCAAATTTTTCGAATCGGATACCCTTCAACAAACTACACTAGTAGGTTCACTTGATCCAAATAACGCGACGTTAAGTGGCACAATAATTAACAAAACAAAAGGTGCTACATAGACTACTTTTCATAATGCATACATGTGTATGTAAACTTATTTAACGTCAAGTTTATCTTATAACATTGTATTCGTTCCGTTTTAGTTTTACGTATAAACATTAAAAATACTTACCTATACTTATACAATAATAATAACAATCTAAATAAACAGTTGTCCCTAAATGTAGGTGTTGTTGTGTAACCCATTCTTGTTTAATTACTTAAGTATGGTACTGTGTTAAACAATAGCAATAGCTGTAGTGCCAGTGTAAACGGGGATTCAAATTTATGTACTTAAGTAATGATTTATATGTAGAAAAGGTTTTAATAATAATTATATTGTTATAAATGTAACTTTAATAGTAAGAATATAATTTGAATATAACTGTAAAGAACTTGAAATAATTTTGTAAATGAAATATTTAAATGGATTTTTTTTACGGTCGTTTAAAAACCATTGTTTTGATTTAGGATGAAGAAGAGAGGATATTGGTTCGGGTGGGGAAAGAATTTCATCTAATTTAATTTTTTCCTTGTAAGCAACAAAGACTAAGGCGGCTTTACCAGCAGGCTTAGTAGGCTGGAGCCTAGGGCGGCAGAATTTGGAATATAAAAATCATATTTATATACCTTAATTATCGCCCTGTGTAAAATTTTTGGTGTTTTATCAATCCCTCCGAGTGTAAAACTTTAATTCCTAGAGGGTATCTTTCTCTTATAATTTGTGATCCAGGTTATCTTCTATAAATTGAAATTAAAAAATGGATAGTTCGGTGATCCGCATAACGTAAAATATTGTATGATTATGGAACTGTTAGCTGCATTCGATCAAATTTTAGCCAGTCATATTGAACGATTTGGGAATCAAGGATGGTGAAGTTCCAGTTACTTATCACTGATGGGTTCTACATAGATAGAACATAGTTCTACACCAGATATAGCACATCAGAATATTAGCCTAGAAATATACTGAAAAACTATTTGTTGTGCAATCTTAACTAAATCGTTGTAATAATAATAATAATTCTTTGATAAAAAAAATTTTAAATAATATGATTGTGACATTTGAATAAACTACTGGCGGCAAAGATTTACAGCCGTCACTGATAAATACCTTTACATTAATCCTTTTATTTCAAAGCAGAGCAATATTCGCAGATAACCGACACTGAACGTATTGAAACGGCAGGATCAGTTTTATATTCAATAGAAGAATCGTTACTCATGGCAGAATTTAACTTATTTTATCACAATTTGGGAGTCCTCTTGGCTCTTTGAGATCTACGTCTATCCTTGTTATGACTAAGATGAACTTCATGTTCAACAAAGAATTCTATATTTCTTCGCAAAGAACTTGATCTTTCATGGACAGCCTGATTCCCAATTCTTTACCGTGCCAGTGTATGATTCTCTGTGATCGTTAGCCCAATCTGCGCCAGCAAAACCTATTGGTGCTTTGCCACACTTGCGATAAAAGAATCTAAGATGTTTCGTGCAGAAAAGAAATACAAGCATGTCTCATTTCTGCATGGCTTGAGTGCCATTCTCTGTCAAACTTCATTAAGCATACTGTTCCAAGCATGTCCAAATTGTTTAAGCCAATAAAGCGCCTTTTTTAGTTTCAAAACTTTATTTGGATGCTGCTTAATCACAAAGTTCTACGGTTATTTCACGGATACAACTTCGTGAAGCTTGCTATTCAAATATGAAACATCGACTTTGTGTATAAGTAACTGTTTTTCTGCAGCTCCTGCGAATAAAATTCTAATCGTGTCGTATCGAATTACAGGTGAAAAATTTTCCAAGTAATTAACGACGAGTTGTTACCCACAGCCTTGAGCAAGTAGTTGAGATTTGAATCTCACGATTTCTTCATCTTTGTTCCTTTTGATTTGGAACACCGATTTTGAACCAAAGCCTTTTTGCCCTGGAGGTAACCGCACAATGGTAATGTGTCATTTGCAAGTAGGAAGACGTATTCACTTTCCAACGATTCTTGCAGTTTCGCTTGTATGAGACTTTTTGCCATTTCTACCAGTGTGCGGTTAGTCCGTTCCTCTATTCCATTTTGTTGGGGTGTGTAACTGTTAACTATGTTTTCATACTCTTCACTCTTCACGTTATACACCAACTCAAGCACGCACTTTGTACCAAGTTCTGCTTTTTGTGGGAACGGCAATGCACAAAATTTCGCGCATACATATCACAATATTCAGCGGAATATTTTTAATACACACCATGCACTAGGCCTTTGTCAAATGTCCAAACCAATTAATAACACTTGATTGTTTTTATATTTTTTTTTGCAGCACCTTGTTTTATTTAGTCACTTTGTACTCTGATAAAAAGTTCATGTGCAGAGATGGGACGTATGTAAGTATAAAACATTTTTTAAATCAATGTTTCCATTTTGTTCAACAATTTTCACTGTGCCAATACCACTCGATGTAACAAATTTAACAGCCGGTAATAAAATTGTTGTTTGATTTTCACTAAATTTATTTTTTCGTTGTTGTTGAGCGCTGCTGTGCATTACACAGTTGCTTTGTTCTTTTCTTTCGTCATGATATTTTTGAAGTGAAAACTTCTTTAGATGCGTTGAACGAGAAAAAATTGTTTGTATTTGTAGGCACCAGCCGAATCGAACCAACATTTGTTGCAACGACTCATTTAAATTCAGGTTCTTATTAAAAAACCATTTTTGTTTGCAGTATTGAACTGAAATTTAGATACTATAAGTTTCTAATCAATGTTCACGAATCGCGTAAATTTCAAGATCCTACAGTTACTGGATCGTATAGCTCCCATACAAACCCAAATTCAAATTTATGTTCCTATTAGAATTTTTTTTTTGTTTTTTGTGTTATATGAAATTTGAACAGTATAAGTTCTGACCTATATTTAACAACAGTGTAAATTTCAAGGCTGTAGGATTACATAAAGCTCCCATACAAATATTTCGGTCTTAGTGTTGAAATCTATGTATACGTATTGTATACTAACTATACCTTAAATATAAGTCAAATGAATAATCAAATATTTCTGAATGCTCTATCACAGAGCGTTAGCAAAAACGTTTTTTTTTTAGAGGGGTGCGTGAAGAATATATCAACTTAAAATAAACTTGAAAAAAAAATTATTTAGTTTTTAACAAATAAAAACGTTGTACAATTTTTTTTTAATAATATCGTTCGTATAAAAGCAACAATGTCTCTCTTTTAAAAGAATTAAAATTGCGTTTATCCTTTTCACTAGGAGTGTACATAATTCACATAACCAAATATCCCGATATTAAAGTTAATTTTGTGAAGAGATGGATGGAGATGATGTAGTGCTTTCTCCATTTACCGGTATTCATGTCCATATACAAATATTGTAACTTATAACATTTTGAGTTTTATGCGCTACAAACATCACGTCAAAGTTTTAATACCCATTTCACAATAGTATGAAAGGTGATACATTGATATGGTAGAGTAAAGTTAACGTGTTTTATGTTTTATCCGTGAACAGGATGGATGATGGTAACTGTGCGGCACTGCACCCAATAACAGGGAAATCATATGCTTACGCATGATTTGCACTCGGTTTTTTCAGCTAAAGATATTTGGTAGAGACACATTTTGTTGTCGGACGCAGCACATATGTTAAAATTCTGATATCTTTTTCCATAATTAACTGCAAATATTATTTTGTTATTATTTATTTTTTTTTATACATTTCTGCATTTTTTTTTTTTACAAGTAACACATATACTTATAGATACATAGCAAAAATCAAAGGAATGAAAGGTATCTAAGCTTCGGCGAGTTAATGCTATGTGTTGTTTTCCTTAGTGTGAAAACATATTTTTGGTAAGAGAACTGGTTTTTATAAAAAGGTGTGCATTGGTAAATAGGTTTGCGAATGTGTTTCTGTTTGTATGAGTTGGTTTCGTGTTGGTTTGCACGGAACTGCTTTGATGATGCTTAAATTCGTATAGTAGTGTGCAACTTAGGCAACGCTAAGGTGAAACTAGTTGTGGTGAGTTGGTGATGTTGCTTTTTGTACCCGTCACTCTTAAATACTGGAAATGAAAAAAGAAGACTTGACACAAGAAAATGAGCGAAAACCAGATGCCGTCGACGTTGCTACCTTCAGTGCCAGCATCTGGAGCTATGCGCTTGTACGATTTTCGGTCGAGCCAACAACTTGTTGCTCTTGGTAAAATCAGTTATGACTTTCGTTTGTACCGAACGGTAGTGTCCGCTCCGACTTCGATTTGCTTAATTTGATTTGTTGCTCTACTTTGTTCCATCGATTTGTCGCGTTTGATTGTAACAGCAAGTGGTTATATATTGATGTCATTGGCAACGGGATCGGGGTAATCAAGAAAATTGTCATTAAATTCAAAGAAACCCAGTTGTACAACTGCGATTCGAAGTTTAAAGTTGATGTGAAATTAAAACAAAGCGTATACATATGCACACAAATAAAGAAACAAAAAGTAATAAAGCATAGTGGATTTTTGACATTGTCTGTGGATATCGATATAAGTGGTGTAGGTACATACACTTGCATAGGTGCGACATCATAACTGGTGAATGAGAATGTTGCAACCGCGTATAAGCCTTCAAGACGGTCCAATCCTCTGGGGAAGACCGAAAGACAGGAAAGCCCGATTGTTCTTGCCAAAGCTGCACATATTAATTATTAATATTGTTTTAGTAATAATACTACCGACGCTGTATTGTTCAGCGCAATTTGTGGGTAAGTCAATGTGAAACAAGTAGGAAGTTTAAATTCGACTATGCCGAAGTTGATATACACTTCACGCACCCCCGAGAAAATGTTTTTGCCTACGGTCTATGATAGTGCATTCAGAAATATTTATTTATTGATTTGACTTATAGTCAGTACACATAGAGCATTTCAACCCTGAGACCGAAATATTTGTATGTGAACTTTACGATCCAGTAACCGTAGGGTCTTGAAATCTATACAGTTTTTGAATATGGGTCAGACACTTGTGCAGTTCAAATTTCAGTTCGATAACATGAAAAAGTTTTTCTAATAAAAAAGTAAATTTGGGTTAGGGTTTGTATATAAAAATGCTATGATATATGTCAAGCTTTTGTGGGCCTAAGAATACATGTCTTTGTTAACTTTCAGTGAATTTAGTTATCATAATGTCTAAAAACAAAAAAGGTGTTTTGTCATTACTTCCGGATATATTACTCTTATTTACAGTGGTTTTCACCTAAATGGGCCACTATTTACAGACATTGGACGGACGGGTGTTATATACGAATCCATAGAAAGTTACTAAAAGAAGTAAGAAGCAAGTTTGCACAGATGCACACAAAAGGACTGTTGGTCAGACATAGTTGAATGAGTCCCCCGTCGGTTAAGTGTATAGTATATACTTAATGCTCAAAGCGATAATTTGTATTTACTTTACTCTACAATACGTAAACATAACCAATAACAGACAAAAGATAAATATTGCACTAAATTGAATGAGGAAAATCTTATTGGAGGTTTACGGAAACAGAATGAACGAATAAACAGGTTTGAGAAGTAATAAATCCACAAGTGCACTTGATCCAATTAGAATGGTGTCAACAGCAGTAAAAAAAGAAAAATATATGTAGTAGCCGTCCTATCTTTTCGTTGCAATAAACTATCAGAGCGAAGTATTGTATAAATGAAAAATACAGTGATAATTTAGTTTTGTTTTGAAAACAATAAACAATTATTGTTAATTTTAAATTTTATATATGAAACAAAATTAACGTGGTGGTCGTGGTGCTCACATTTGAAACGGTATTCGTTAATTAAATATTGTAAGATTATTGGAAATAACCATGTCCCATGCAGAATAACGAATGCCCAACGCCCATTTAATACCACTAGGTACCATTTCGCCTGGCTTTAATAGTCAGAGGTCTGAAATGAGAGCTTCGATATCAAAAACCAGTTTTTCATTGAAAACGTTTACATATTTTAACGTAAGCAAACTAAGCTATAAATAAACAAGTTAGTACACTACAGTTGTGTGGGTCCGACTATTGGTGGCACTGTATCCCCAAAAATATTTTAAAGATTTATGGAAAAATAATTATTAACAACAATTGAGGCAGAAATGATTTTATTGCCAAAAGAAAAAAAAATAAAACAAGAAAGAACGTTATCTTCGACTATGCCGAAGATGAAATACTCTTCACGGGATGCAGTGAATGTTTCATTGTAGTATTCAAATGGGTGGGTTGTATGGGAGGTACCATTAGGGAGTGGTCCGATTGAGCTGGTTCCGACAAAAGTTTCAGTTCGATAGGACACAAATCAAAAAAGTTTTCTAATAAGAACATGAATTCAAATGGGTGGTTTGTATGGGAGGAAAGCATAAGTAGGGAAAGGTACTTTCTAAGAACTGAAGTTTTAGTTGAATATTCGGAAAAGTTAATCCCAATATTAAAACAAAAACAATTGAAACGGTCGAGCAAATAATTGTAATTGTTGTCTTATAACATCTGAGTGGCAAAATGAGTGCACATATATCAATTTTCGTTTAGAAAACTTGTACATATCTTATGATATTAAACGAAACTTCACAATCTGAATAGATAAGTAGCACAATGTAAAAATATGGGCCAAGTGCGAGTCAGACTCGTACACAGAGGGTTCCGCACCAGATTGGGACTTGATTTGACTGATTGCAAAAAAATATAAAACGCCTATATCAGCAACTTAAAAAGTTTTTCTAGATCGTGTGATTACTGGATCGTACAGCTGCAATACAAACCAAAATGTTTCTGTTATGGGGACCCCTTTAAGTTTTCGAAAATATTTTAGTTTTAGTATTCGTTGCTGATGCCCGGATAGAACTACACCTTCTGTGAAACTCTCTAGCTACTGCGGTTTATGAGATTTAACCTGAGGACGGACGGACGGACAACTAAGTCTCTGCAATAGGGTTCCTTTTGGTACCCTTTGGGTCCGGAACCCTAAAAAGTAATAGGCCTGATTGGCTATACAAATCACTTAAATCATCCAGACCAAAGTTTTGAAAATGTGTTTCGCGAAAAATTGTCTGCAATCCGCAAAACGATCGGACGTTATACAATAAGCACCTGGAAATAATATTTAGTGCTTACAAGAAATAAGGTATGTTATTAGTACATTTAAAAGTTTAAAAAAAGAGGAAAAGGTATTTTTACCCACAAATCACGTAAGCTAAAAACTGCAATATTATGCCCAATCAAATCTATGATTCATTTATTTGCTACGCTCTGCATTGGTTGGATCATTGGTTTTGTACAAGGCGCGATTCTCGTTGTTCTTCTGCTTCAACTGGTCTAGCCTAATTTGACTTGTTTGCTTTGCTTTGGAAGTTTTTCTTCCAATTGATGCTTTTTTGATGACATTATTGTACCGGTTTTTATTTAATTATTTGAAATATGATTTTGTTTCGGCCAAGTCCCAATTTTTTTTATTCAAGTTTAAAAAATGCCAATTGGTTTGTCCAATTGAGCATTTTCACAGTCATATACAAGGTCAGTCGCATAGTAAAAATCTATATTGACGTTATCTTTTGACAGGAATACGAGTTGGAAGGGTACATCCTTTACTAAGGGTCTGTCAAAATTGCATGACCAACAGACAATTCGAAGCCGAGTTGGTGCTTTATAAGTGACAGTATGTTTATACCATCTTCTATAGATTGTTGTTTTATTATTTTCATTCTCAGTACATAATTTCCTGAACAAAAGACAATCATATGATAGAAACCATAGATGAAAAGGGAAATGACAACAATAATCGTGACCAACAATGGTTTCACAAATATTGTGTTTGCTCAATTTACTCATGAGCTGTTGGGCCCCTGAGCTAGCGCATGTTTTTGTTTGTAACAAATCAGCAAAGTCGGCACGGGTTACCAGTAACAGAACAAGCTGCAATTTTTACTGGCAGTATCTATTTATATAAAAGAAAATGTTAGTTACAGTATTTATAACTCAAGAACGGCTAAACCGATTTGGCTGAAAATTGGTGGGGAGGTAGCTTGGAACCAGGTGACTTATTTCCGCCCGTCCGTCCTCGGGTCATATTTCATAAACTGCAGTAGCTAGAGAGTTGTTTCACAGAATGTGTAGTTCTATCCGGGTATCAGCAACAAATACTAAAACTAAAATATTTGCAAAATTTTAAGGGGCCCCCATAACAGAAACTTTTTGATTTGTATTGCAGCTGTACGATCCAGTAATCACACGATCTTGAAATTTGGATCGTTGATGACATTACAATAGAAACCTATACTGTCGAAATTTCAGATTGATCGGATAACTAGAGAGGGTTCCTCCGATACAAACCCATCATTAAAATTCAGGTTCTTATTAGAAAAACTTTTTTGTTTTTTGGAATATTGTACTGATATTTAGAAAGTTTCTGATTTAGGCGCGTTATATTTGTTGGAATCAGTCAAATCGGACCACCATACAAACCCCCATCTGGTACGGAACCCTCCGTGCACGAGTCTAACTCGCACCTGGCCAATTTTTTTTTTTAACTACTACTACTCTACTTTCTATCCCACGCCACTTCACCCGTAAGCCTCTTGCTTGCTTTCTCAACAAACAAGAAACTAAAGACTGCACTCTGTCGCAAAAACCCTAGGTGTAAAAGCAGTCTAAAATATGAAAACGAAACAGCCAAATTTTTAAACTCTTTGGATCTACCTCGTTTGCCACCGTACCATTTACAACTGGTTGGTTCGGTAGTCATTATGCTTCAAAATACGAACACCAAAACAACAAAAAAAAAAAAAAATTAATAATAATAATGGATTGTGGCTGTATCGTGGACACGGCCCTTTGTTTTGTGTGAATACGTCTATGTGTGTAAGTTCAGGAATTAAGTAAACAAATAATTTCTGTGTTATAATTGTATTAATAATATAAGTATTTATTTTTTCTTTTGCTTTTAAATTTTTTATTTTAACACTATGTATACATACTTGTATTGTACATATATACATAAACTTGTCAAGGGGCAACAACTTTTTACTATACTCACTCTAAATTTGTGTACTATGTGTACTCTTCGTTTACATGCGGAACACTCGAAATGTATAATAAGAAGAAAGATAATCTTTATCTTCGGCTATGCCGTAATTATAATACTCTTCACCCTCCTGTGATTGAGCATACAGAAATATTACATTATTGTATATGAGCTAAGCGATTTAATAATCCTAGAATCTTAAAATGTGCATGGTTGATGAATATGGGTCAGAAATTTATAACATCAAAATTTCGATAGTACAAGAAACAAAAAAGTTTTTCTAATAAGAACTTAAATTTGAATTTCAGTTTGTAAGGTACCTAGTGGTCCGATTCGGCCGTTACAGCTTCTGGTAAAAAGAAAAGTTCGTGAAAAATTTCATTGCTGGCTATAAAACTCAGGAACTAATTTTCATACATACCAATTGTTTTCACATTTTTATCTTTAAGCTTGATGAAGCTTGAAGTTGAAATGACTAGGACTTAGGATATTCCATTCCTGTTATTTTCAATTGAAGTTCACAGTAAGATAAATCTAAAGTTATGCGATGTATGGTTTTAACGATATTAGAAAGTTTCTCTTTTCTAGATATGTTTGTCCATAAGTATGTAAGATGACGAATACAAATAAATCAATAAAAATGATGACAAAGCCAACCAACAGTATTGTAAGAAAGTCATTGACTCGCCGCTGTAGATAGGTCAATTGGTATTGTTAAATACTTGCTTCTTCGTTTGTTTTCCTTCATCGACGAGGTCTGTTCAAAAAGTATCGGGAATTTTGAATTTACGTGGGCTACGTAATATTCGATTTTCGTTTCTTTTATGGCGTTATGTTGGTATTTTATTTCACAAAAAAAATTAATATAAATTCTTTGATCCATTTTTGGGAATATGCAAAAATCGATGACGAGCCAAAACACATGTAAGCAAAATAGCTCAAAAATTAACTAAACATTCAAAATGGCCGACCTTGATAGCATAAATGAGGGACATGAGTACCAACATAACGCCATAAAAACGAAAATCGTACGTAGCCCGCGTAAATTGAAAATTCCCGATATTTTTTGAACAGACCTCGTACAATAGTATAATATTATTGTAAATTTGCAAATACGACGACAATACGGCAATACTACTATTATAAAGAATTCAAACTCCAACAGCTTTCACAATACAGCAGCAACGTAAGCAATATCAGCAACAATAAAGACAGTAAAATGTACATATGTATGTACATATGCTATGTATTTATGTATGTCGAAGTCCGTTCGACGCACTGAAGATTGAAGAGAATCTGACTACATAATTTGGGTCATCAGGTGGAAAAGACGATTGTTGCTTTGATGTTACTGTTTGTACATACATGTATGTATGTCTGTATGCATGCATACAATTGATGTATGTGTCTCATGTATGCATTAAATACCTACACGAATACATTCATATGCCGTTTTGAATACATTCATGCAGGCTGCAGACATTCACATACATAAATACAAGTATATAGGAAATTACTCGTATCTCTGAATGGCTACAGCATTCATGAGTGTATTTAAAAGGGCATATGAATGTATTTGTGCAGTTCTCTACTATGAATACATGTACAACAATTTTACATACATATAGTAGTTTTGTTTTTGACCAATTCAGCTCAAGTCTGTGTGTGAGTGAGTAAGCGATCGTTTTATTTATTATTTCTCTTGAATTTGTATATTTACGTTTCTCCTTTGTGCGAAGCTTTAACAAAGTTAAGCAACAAATCTGACATTTTTATTGAAAAGGTATTGCGGATGCTGCGATGACCGTATTTGTTATTTTTGTATTTGTTTGACTGTAGCTGCAAGATATGTTAATGTTAGAGCTTGATATAAAAAGTATCACTAAATCGAAAACTTTCCAAAGATTTCTCGCTCCCGTTTCTCATAATATATATATATGTATATAACGTATCTGCATATCACTTAGCCGTGTTGCTGCAAAGAAAAGAAACAGAATCTGTTTGTCTTATTGTAGCATTAGCAGTCGCTCTGTAAATATGGATATAATTACCACCCCATTACTCGAAGTACAATAGCGAAGTATTGTACATAAAAAAACAAAGCATTTTGCAGCAATTGTTCAGTTAGGTTTGGAAAAATAAAACAAAACAATCATGATTTAAAAAAAAATTATAGTTTTTATGCCTTTTTCACAGTAGAGCAGCGTAAGCAGCTCAAAAATGAACAACAACAACAGGGAAGTCCTTTCTGCACTCAGATGGTCTGTTGAAAGTATGTACAATCAGTGCTGCCAAGGATTCGCAACTATTGTCTGCTTCTTTCTTTTTGTTTCGCGAATACAGAAAACAGCTGACGTTGATGTCAGTTAATGTCAAATAGAAAACGTTTTGTTAAAATTTTAACCCAAGAGTTTTTTAATTTCATTTCATTGAAAATAATGTAAACAACTTATAAAATATGAAAAATAAAAACAAAACATTCTTTTGGTGGGTTTTTGACCCTGTACCCAAGCGAGTACAATGACCAAATGTATACTACAAATTTTTATTTTCTTGTAGTATGAAAAATTTTAAAACACTCCTTTTCTACGCACAGTGCTATATCATATTGTTCGCATATCCATCTAATTCGGGAATGATATTGACGACAGCATAGAGGGTTTTGAATCCTTTTCGGAAAATGGTTTCCAGCAGAAGTAGCTACGTTAGAAATTACTGAGCGCTTCGATGACACCGTATTCTGTGTGTAATTTCGTAAATAATGAGGAACAATGGTGCGATGAAACTCCAGTAAGTCAATGTTCGAACTATTTGCTGCTTTATATAACTTCCATGCATTTATCATTGCAGTGAAAAGCGGTTACCACCACTTTTTACCACGGAATTTTATTCTGTAAACATTTACTGCTTGATCGTACAGATCAACACCTCCCATTCTCATTTATATTCTGCTATCAATTTTGGCTGTTTGACATTTATTTTTGCCTTGCTGACCCAACACCATCGATTGACAGAATGCATTGGCTCGATACCCTAAAAGTTTGAACCCACGATTACAGCACTGTTGTCGTGCCACTTCCACAAGAGTATGTTACTGGCGGTATCGTATCTGTGGTCATAAAATCCTCTTTTTTCCTTTTTAAACACTGACTTTGATTTTAGAGGACATTTTTTTGCTTGACTCGCGAACTGTGCCGATAGCACGGAATCCTTTTTGTTTTAATGTAACGAAAAGATCGTATGACGTAAAAAAGTTGTCAAAAAAAAAAAAAAAAATAACGTGGTCAGAAGGCCTGGGAATGTTGTGCAAAAATTCAAGAATGACTCTTGATCCAAGAGGCATATGTGGCTTTGCTGCAATGACACCTTTTGCACCGTAGTATGTGTCGAATTGGTACAAGTAACCACTGATACTTGTAAGCATCCAATTTTTAAAGCCAAACCTCACAGGTTTTCCTCTTATAAACTGTTTCGATGAATGGTTGCCATAATATCGAACCATTGTCTCATCAATTGACAGCTTTTCATGCAGATACCCAAACTGGCAAAATTTCTTAGAAATCATCAATATCAGTGGCCTTACTTTCGCCATTTTGTTACTTCGAATCAAGTTAATGTTGTCAGTCAAATGGATATATTTCTTGATTTCTTTGAAACTGTTACGAGACATATTCTTAGTAACAAATGGTAAGTGCGTATCTTCATCCATTTTTCAATACTCCAGTACTCTAGGCATTGAGTGAGAGCCGCTAAACAACAAAATTCCCAAGAAAGTTTTCAAATCATTTTCGTCAAAAGAAAAGTCATGGGCGTTTGCCTGAAACGCGTAGAGTCGTGTCTGCTCAACTACCAAATTTACTATTTCGTTGTCAAATAAATTTTCGACAACTTCAATCGGTAGCGCTCCTTCTAAATCCGCTACCATTTTCCTCTCATTCTCTTTATAAGAACTGGTTTGCGGTATTTGAAATTCACAAGCTCTGCGTGACCATTTTGGATCATTTCTACATGATATTTTTTTACGGTGCAGCTCTCCAAGTGGAATATTGTCCTCACTATCGCTACTATAAAATAGTTCTAATTCACATGGAATATCTTGCGGCAAGTCTTAAGAAAATGTCATCAGCATCACCTTCCTCATCTGTATTAATATCTGGATCTGGTGGAATATACGCTATATCAAAAGAGCCGTGATTTGATGATGTCTCCACAAAGTCCAAAGCACTGGCCACATTTTTAAACCTTCGGCCATAAAATGTTGATGGTTTGATGCCTTGATATGCCATTTCAATGCAAGAATTCTATGGAAAAAAGTATACCTTTTTAGCCGTTGTACTCAAGCGAGTACACTACAGTTTGAACTCACCAAGTGTTATCAAAAAATTGTTTTTTCAATTAAACTCTTTCAAATCAAAAAAATATATGTATTTTATTATGTAAATGAAATGAACGGCTTTTATTTTCGCGATGCATATACTTTACATGCAGTCAAATTCACAAGGATATAGACAAAATACGAAAATTGATCACAAAGGTATTAGAACAAAGCAAAATTCTGAATACCGTTATTCGTTATCTCTAGTTTGCCTACATGTTTATATTTAACACATTGTGCATAATCAAACTGCGCAATAAAATTCTGAAAATATTGTTTCTGCTTAGAAATACACTTACACGAATATGATCAATTTCTTGTACCCAAACAGGTACAATGGCCGCGAATGGGTTAATAAAGTACGTAGCAGGAATAAAAAAGGGAGTTGTAACAACTATGCACACACTGAAAATTGTTCTAAATCATGTACTTTCCATAAATTTTACGTTTGAAATTAGTACAACGTCCGCGCCATGTACAATGTATGTATAATCAAAACAGAGACAGTTGGTTTTCAGTAAGTGAAAGAACAATATGAAAGCAATGTGAAATGGTTTTTGAAGAAAGCTATTTTCATCACTGTGAAATGAACATTATTGAGCCGAGTAATCGGGGAACTCTCATTTTATAAAACCAAATTCGAACGACTCTTAAACTCGTCTGTAACATTTTCTCGATAGCTCAAAAACTGATAGCACATCTGCGCGACAGACAATTTTTTGTATTTCTTTTAATATTCAAGGAAAACCTCACAAATAGATTTGAAATGACAGTTACACACATAAATATAATATGCGAAAATCGGAAAACTATGATAGTTGTTAATTTTTATTAGGTTTAATTTATCAAAACCATTTGTTTTCAAAGCTACCTTATGTACTAGCAAAGATAATTAATTTTAATCGTACATATGTATTTCTATTTCAGATGATCCCTATGTGGTTCAACCGACACCGGCACTACACATGAAGCCTGAAGGTATGCATAAATAAATTTCAGATTAAAAAATTAATTATTAATTCCTGAAATGACTAAAAAAACCGCTTCTTACTGTAAATACAAAAGTATTAAATTTTTGTTAGTTTTATCTATACTGTCTTTACCACTCGTTCCTTTTTCTTTCTCTCTTTCTCGATCTTTCTTTTTTATATGTAAATTTCACCAACTGTCTTTGATGTACATTCTGGACAATAATAACGAATGGTCCTGTTATCACTTCTACTTATTACTGCCTTCGTAAAAACCTTTTTATAAAACGATTTCATTAAATCAACTTTAACTGTTATGTAAATAAATATGTATGTATTTCACATTGTATTCTATTCAATATATATTTTATGGGTCCTTCATGTAAATGCAACTACTTACTGAATATTTCAAAATCAAATTTGCGTCAGATTTCACAACTGTTTTACTAGTAAATAATGAGGGTGGCGGTCGTTTAGGAGACAATCACGGCCGCTTTTTGTCTGTGCGACCCGAGATTGGGTTATTGACATCGACAGCACGCACATTTATACAGGAGGGCACCACAACAGAGTATGCTACGCAGGTTTTAGGCACGACTCTAGATAATGGACGCTTATATGCTCAGTACCTTAAAAAAAGTTCGCGCATATTGTACGAAAACGAACATCCAGCCCATTCGGTGTCGGTGGTCACTAGTTGGGTCGGTGATGATGTGAATTTTCAAACTAAGTCACTCCTTCAAAGCCACAATGACCTCATTGACGCGGAAGCACCGGATTGGCGGGAAATAGATGATCGTTTGCAGGTAGATCGCAATGAGTTTGTTGGAAATACAGATTTCGTGAGGCCATCTGTGGAAAATACTTCTGGAATTTCAGTCATTTCAGCTTTTGCTCATAATGAATCTGATATTACAACAAATGCCAGTTTCACCGCCATTAGTTCATCACCTTTAAACATATTAGAAGGCAATTATCAATTTGAAGCAAACGCTCGCAAAGTGGCCGCTCAAAAAATTTTACCTATTGGCGATATACCTACTTACACTGTAAAAAATCATTTTGAGCCAAATATCCATTTACAAGATAAAAAAAGTGATATTTCAAAGCAAATAATACGTTCTTTTTCATCAAGTAGTCATTACGACACTGAATTCGGACGCTTACCGAAAATCCTTTACCAGCAGATGATTCAAGGAAATAATGGTTTAAATGTAAGCAAAGCAAGTTTTATCACGAAAAAGCTACCAAAGCATATACTCTCCACGGTTACTTATTACGGTTTCTCCGACTTTACCACGATAGTAGGGGATAGTGTCATAGTATTTTCACCAAGTACATCAAAGCAAATTGCAAATATGGGCCATGTCACTTCTATAAAAGGTGAAGCAACGCTTGATACTAAAAAAGTTAAGTTCGATAGTTCAAGCTCAATTACACAAATTCGAAAGGAAGAAAATGTGATTCAGGCTAGTACCGCTAGTAATAGAGTAATAGCGATAAAGCCTACGATTGTTATTGAAGGAACTCCAACATTGGATAACCTACTTGCCGATAAGGAGCCAAGATATGGTAACGAGAGCAGTTTTGTGAATACTTCCGAATTTGCAGTGCAATTAAACTCCTCTGAAGCTATTCCAGGCCTGACAAAGATGTTTATTTCAAACACCACTAAATCTGTATCTGTAGTAAACACTACAGTATCGTTGGACACAAAGGTGATGTACTCACTGCCAACTAATGAGGAAATATTACAGTTGTATTCGTCTTTAGCCATTGCCAATGCGGTGAAGTCTACAAACAACAAAATAATGCCTTCAGCAAAAACGGGACAGAATGAGTCTATGCAATTAACGCCATCTAATTTACAAGTACATGGAGGTGCAACGACTATTTACTTTGAAGATGATCCGTTTACTAATTTTGTAGAGCAATCCATTTCGCAACAGAACACTGGTATGAGAACGCCGTCAGATGCGTTACCAGAAGATATGGAATCGATTACTGACCATCATATTACCACAGAAGACTCTTACGAAAGTACTTCAGAATTTCTCTATGAAGATGATGATGAGACTACGACAATTTTTTTTGAAGATATTGCACCAAAGATAATAGTTAATGAAACATATAAAGAAACAACAACTACGAAGAATGTGGAAGAAACCACAGAAAATTCCATAAGCGAGGATTTCGTCACTGTAAATGTAATCAGCTCTGTAGAAGACATGCCTGAACACAATTGTTCCCGTACTTCTCAGGTTTTCTTGACTCATCTACCGAAAACAGTCACCGTATTCAACACACATCTGCTCACAACAAGTCAAGCAGCTGTCATATCTACAATATCTACGTCAATAGAGACTAGCGTCTTTACCACTTTTGTGATACATCAAACTACGAAGCATTATTGCATTCAACCTTCACTGGTGGCTCAGCATGATCAAACCAATTTACTGCAAATAGAAAAACCAATTCATTTGGTAAATGCAGATGAAGTTATTCAGCAACAGCAGCAAGTTACAGGAACAGAAACCGTTACTGATAAAGAAACCACAACAGAGCAATTGGATAATGATATAACAACAACAGTACCAGAGAGTGGAAGTGAAACCGATTATGGGGACGATTATGAGTCAGATCCCGTTTCCTTGGACAACAATGATGATGATGATGATTCCGGCGAGGAAATTGAATTAATCTATAAAACGTTGTATACCACATATACATATCTGACAACTTTCTTTCAGGATGATACCACTACCATTTCCAGTCATACAGAAGTGGTGACTAATGTCATAACGTCAACTGTAGGTACTGATGATTCAGTTAAGCCAACGGAAGTTCTTGAAGTAATTGGGAAAATTAAAACTGATCAGACAACAACACAGCCTCAGCAAAATAACGCAATAGCCTCTAAGTACATGGTGCCGCAGGAAGTGGATAGCTTTGTGCGGTCTGAGCAAGCTTCTGATAGAGTTAAAGAAGAGTCAGCAGAAGGAACAGAGTTCCTAAATGACTCAAAATATACTCAAACGTACTTCACGACTTATACCTATTACACAACAATATTTGCCGAAGGAGATACGGAAATTATGTCAAGAACCGATGTATATACTAATTTCGTGACAACTGATCAGCTGTCAGTGAAGGAATATCCCAGCTCCAGTGTTAAAAGTTTAACTGCATCGCATACTCAAGAAAGAAATTCTGAAAATTACATTGAAGCCGTAACACTTGTTACCGATGTTCGTTCGAGCATTTCGCTTGGAGAGCAACATGTGATCAATAAAGATAATGAGCCCGTAGACGACCAAGTGAGTTCAGAGAGTAACAAAGATGAGATAATACCTTCAGCTACCTTGCTTCTGCAGACTAGCTTCACAACATTCACATACTATACTTCAATGTATTTAGGTGAAAACACTAACGTCATAAGTCGTCTTGAAACTGTTACTAATATAGTAACTGAGACATTACAACCAACCAAGTCAGTTGCTGTTGCAGAAGCAACGTTACCAATAACTTACTTTACTACATTCACATACTGGACGAAGCTAGCTAAGAATGGTGAAATAACAACAATTAGTAGAGAGGAAACCATTTCAAACGTAGTTCTACCAACGAATTCGTACTCTGCATCGAAATTGTTTCTCCCAAATGTCAATCAAAAGGATCAATTTTCTGTAATAACTGCTAATCAAACAGAAACCGTCGTAAGGAGCTTTCTCGAGCCGACTACATACTATACAACTTACACTTACTACACGACATCGTACGACATTAATAGAACGATAACAGATTCTCGCTTTGAAACTATTACTAATATTGTCACACCAAGTGTTAAAGATTTATTGCAGGATGCTTTGATTGGTGTTACAGACTCAACAATAACTACCAGCCCTAATGAATCTAATACAATAAAAACAAATAGTCCAAGTCTTATTGTATATGATTACAAGAAAATTATAGATGCAGATGGCGTAAGCACACTCTATTTTACTACTCAGATAAGTCCAAGCATAGGTGTCGATGGTTTTACCACAGAAATTACAACTACTACATCTAATTTGAGCATTAACGAGACAAAAAAGTTGCTTCAAATAACTCCGTCAGAGTCTCTTTATGAAAATGGTACTACAAAGCATCACAAAACCGGGTTGGTTAGACTTATTGAGGGTACCCGTATTGGGAATAAAACAACTACACTTTACCAATCGAAGGTTATCGGAACAATAATAGAAAACCGATATGCACAAATAATAGAGAGTACGTCTAGCTTTTTATTTGAAAAAATTAGCTCGAATTTGGTACCATCAATTATGTCATCTACGGAAAGCTCAATTTTAGCCACAGTGCTTGTTGATTTACATTCGACTAGTCTAGCTGGAGTACAAAGTAGTATAGGCGATGTCGGTAATCAAGATATTGCTGATGAAATGACCGAAAATAAAAATGAACATGATGACGACGTAGAAAACGATGAAAATACGGCCCAAATTTTGTCGAAACCGAAGAAGCGCACATTTGCACCAGTCATACGACCATTTGCATCTCGGAACAGACCGACATTTGCACCGAAGCAGAAGACTCTAACACAAAGTAGTGCTACAATTATAACCAGATCAGATATAACTCCAACGATAACAGCAACACCAGCTATAAAGACCAATGGACGTTACAGTTCTTCGCGTAGAGGTAGTATTTCAAATGCTCCTATAAATCCTAATGAGGTATCTTCTTCGAAACGATTTGGACGCCCAATAAAAACATTGAGTAGTTTAACGCAATCTTTTGGTGCTGTCTTTTCTGCCGGGCAATCGAATTCTGGCTTTGCACCTTCTAAGAGTAGATTTCAATCCGGTCGAATTTCGCCAAGCAGTTCCAATTCTAAACGTCCTAGTACATCATTTCGACCTTCATCTAGTTTGAGCATACGTGGTGGATTTTCGAGCTTGAATCTTTCAAGGCAACGAATTAGACCAACTACTTTAAGTGAAGTTCTAGCTACTACTGCTGTGGTAACTCTAGCTGACAATAGCGAAGAAGATGAAAGTTCAACTCCAGAACAACATAACAATGAAGAAGAAGTTACCACAGAAAATTCCCGTCGTAATCAAAATCCTCTGTTACGTTTCAGAAGACCGATCAATCGCCCTGCAGGATTTGTATCGGGTCCGAACCAAAGATTAATTACAAATACAGTAACAATTTCACCAAAGCGAAATCCTCTTTCAGTACGTTCTAAGACTTCTACGACAACTACGACAACAACAACTACACCACGACCACGTCCCCATAGTTTTCAGCGCCCAACATTTTCAAGTTTTCAATCACGAGCAAGATTTCAGAGTAATCTTTTTCCACCACGTGGACTTTTACAAGTACAAAAGTCCCAAAACCCAGACAGCTTAGACGATAATAAAGATACAAAATTGGATGATAGTTCCGATGATGTTGACAACAACGCGGATAGTGATTCCGATTACGATGAGGATGAAGACACTGATGAAGATGGAGAAGACGATGGAAGCCGTCGTAGGCGTTCCAGTTTAAAAAAAAATTATACAATCTTTCCCCACTCCCGAAGTCGTCGACAATTGATTCATCATCCAAAATGCGAAGCAGATTTCGTTTTCGACGACCAAAAACAGTCACTGCAACCACTGAAGTTACATTTTCTAACGAAGAACAGGATACAATGATCATTAACCCTGCATCATCACCACGATCTCGTTCTGGCTCCCGCTATGGATCCCGATATCAACTCTCTCAATCTCAGCACTCAAATACATCGACTGTGGCTACAACATCGAACCATCGAGGTATACGTCCTACTCGACCAACTTCAACACGCACTCAGTTCACGCTGAGAGAAAAAGACACAACAACACCCAGAGGTCTCGTAAGGCCTGGAACGTTAACTAATTTTCGCCGTCATTCAACAGGAGCAACATCGTCTCTTCGACGTCCCACAACATCTACTACTTTAAACCGCCGTTTGAAAAGTTATAATAACAACGGCGACAATTCTGTTAGAAACACTGGCACGACACGACCACGAAATGGAAATCTAAATAGCACAGGGCGGGGCCGTGGTTCAGTACGTGGGCGAATTCGCAATGAGCACAATAATGAACAACCAGGTCCAGACGAATTGGGAAGTTCTACTATTACAGTAACATATGTTATACCAGCTGAAGTGACCATACCCGTCGTTAATGGTCAAATTACGGAATACAAAAATATTCTAACAGAAAAAACAAGCACTGAAATCATAGGACCAAGTCAATATACTACTATTGTTGGATCCAATGGCCAGACTTCGCTTTTACTGACGAGAGAAGACACTAGTGTAAACATTGCTGGTGCTACAGAAATAACAAAATTTTTGCTTCATGATTCAGCTACAACAACAATTACCTTTACACCCACCACAATTCGAGGACGAAAAACATTATTCTCGCATGTGCTGCCCTCTACAGTATATTCGGTTGAAAACGTTATCTCAACTCTACAGCCACAAATTTCAGCGAATGCACCACTGGCTAATATTTTGCTGTCGCAACTTCTACTGGGCAACATTGGCTTGCCAACTAATCCTTTGCTGGGAGCACTGGGGGGTGCTGCCGTACCAGGCTTTACACAGCAACCGTTGAGTCATGGGCAAATTCAAGCAATGCCTGTTACAGAATATCGCACGCATACCTCAACCTACGTGACTACAATTTTTGATGGTACATCAACCATAGTACCGGTGACATTTCAAGGAAAAAAAATCCTAACAACAGTTTATGATACTACCGCGCAGACTATCACTGCGACAGAATTTATTACTGACACGATTGTTACAACCCCATTACAGCAACAGCTTCAGCAACCATCCAATGGTCAAATAGCTCAAGTAAACAGCCTTTTGCTACAGCAGCTTCTTCTGCAACAGCCATTTCTAGATCAAACTCAACAGCATATTACTCACACTGCATCACCACAAATTTTCCTAACTGAAAATTTACAAGATCTGGATGTACACCATAACCATCTTCGGGCAGGAAGTGAAAATCTGGATGAAATTGAAGAATTCGTGCCAATAGTAGAGGAGACACAGAATCAGAGAGGAGGCAGAAAGAAATCGAGAAAATCGGGTAAAGCACATAAGAAGAATAAACAAGCACATGAAGCTACAGGTCATGACAACAGTGCTAGTATTGTAACTCTCTACGTATCTGGCCGGCGACCTGGAGAATTTAGCACTATATTGTCAACGATTCAAAATGAGTATAATCACGTTGCTTCACTTCACAAGCGTCAGGCAACCGCCAATATTCAGCAGACTGTATCGATAGACAGCCTTCGAGATTATTATGTATCCGAAGGCAGTGAGATCGTTTCGCAGTTAATTTTACCTGTCACAAATAAGGATATTTTGGTTTATTCTCCATTCGTGACTAGCCGAAATAGCCATTTCAACCCCTCTAAACATAAACAAAAAGAACTCAATGTGTTGTTACCTGAGTCAGAAATTAACGAACATAAAATGCAGACAGTTTCGCTCGAGAGTATTGTGGGTGACGTTAGCCATTGGTATGTCAAATTAAATGCAGAAGTTTTCTTTTGCTACAGGATATAATCGAGACTCGCAACCGAATACAAAACATTTAAAAACTACAAATCTTCTCCAAACCAACCAATATGACAAAGATACAATTTTTTTAGTCTAAATGACCTCACTGAGTTATCCCCGCTGCAGTTGCAGGTCATCAAAAACACATTTAGATTAATCGACTTAGAAAAAAATAAAAAAAAAGGAGTGTCAATTGTAAACTATGATGAATTTTATATCAATAAACGAATGGGGAATCAGCAATCAACAATTATAAACAATTTTGTAAGAGGAAATAAGATCGATAAAATAAATTTACGCATAAAGCGAAATACTTTACATGCAGAGTCACAAAACTCAAACACAACATTCACCAGACCCACATCGTCAAGTGAAAGCCGAAAGAAACGTATTCAAGTACTTGTAAGAAAAAGGCCGCTCCACTTTTTACTAACACCCTCCAATTCTAGCACACCCAAACTAGCCAATACAACTGACGGCAGCCATAATCTAACTTGGCGATACCGAGTAGTTGTATTTAAGCCAAAAATTTCGAGAAACTCACCACTAATAATGCCACAAAATATATCAATAACTAATGAATGCAACATGCATATAAAGCCTGTTGCTAAAGTTCCAGCCATATTTCCAAAAAGCTCACCAGACATCTCGCAATTAAAAAAAACAACATTGAACGACCCAACGTCTGCAAAACCGACAAAAAAAACTGTCACTAAGAAAACAAAAAGAAAATGTCTCCAAAATCAACTGATGTGTAGACGGAACCGACAACGACGCATCAAATCAAAAAATATAGAAAGCAATAGCAGTGTGAAAATCGGTCCAATTTCGTTATCTACAGATGTCCTCATTAAAACGCAGACACATACAATGGAAATCGTAACGGGCACAATAAAACTACGAACACGAACATACACATTTATTGTAGACAGAGTGCATGAAAATCAACACGAAATCCAGTCTACATCCTCTTTTACCCGGATTATCACACAAACAGTACCTTTAACCCTGACAATAACAAACATGTTTACGTCAACTAAACTAGCGGTTTCGACACAAACGTTGTTTTAAGAAACGAATTGTAGTAAATATACTAATTAGATGGACTTTGAATCCAACAGGATACAAGGGATAAAATCAAATTTAAATTAAGTAATTGCCTTACCTGCCTGATCTTAAATTAACAAAAGATTTTTTTTAAGAAATTATTGGTAGACAAAGTTCAACCTTTGTTGTCTCTAAATGTAATTACGCTAACTAACAATAATTCTTTCAAAACTTCATATAGCATATAGAACATTTGTGGTTTAATACTATTTCACTAACTGATTGATGACTAAACCAGTTAAAATAAAAATAACAAAGGCAATTTACATAGTGATTGTGTTTATCAATTCAATAAACAATACTATATTAGCAACTATGATGAAGTAATCAATCAGTGTAACACCTTTTTGTATGAAAAAAAAAATTTAATAAAAATAAAAAATAATGCGAGTACAGATAATATAAAATTGGATCATAGTGACGGGATATAATTTATATAATATTATTTAAATATTCTGGATAATCATTAAGTAAAAAGAAAACTTTAAAATATACACCATGAAATAAAAGCTACAATATAATAATGTGGAATAAACTTCAAAACGATAACCGCACATCTTGAAAGACATGGTGCCATACAATGAACAATAAAACTGGTAAGTTTTTATTAAAAAAATTATCTACATTTAGATGTAACTTAAATGATGAATTCAAAATTACCGCTAGATTTATTATTTGCTACTGTGATATTTGTAACGCATTAAACGAACTGAACTCCATAAGATCAAATCGGTTTCAGTATTGTTTTACGAAGCAAAAACTTTTTGTGCAGAGAAATCTTATATCTGTGCCCTAAACGCCATACTTGGCGGAGGAGTTGCCTGCACTCTAAGTTCTTGCAGAAATTATATTTATTACATTATTATTTAAGGGATTAAAAGAGTTTGATAAGAAATATTTAGAATGATGAAATCGTTTGCGGTTTTATACACTTCTTACAATTGTTTCAAATAAATCAGCGTAGTACCTTGTGATTTTTTTGTAAAATATTTTCGAATGATTTCCTTTATACAATAAAACTATTGCAGAGATATTACAATGTTTTTGTCACACGAAAAGTGATTACCAAATTTGAAACACTTTCCTATCCTCATTATAGGACCACTTTTATACAAAATTCCGGTTCTTATGAGAAAAACGTTTTTGTTTTTTTACCCACTGAACTGAAATTTTGATTCTATAGGTTTATAATCAATGTCCATGAAACACGTAAATTTCGAGATCGTATAGCTCCTATACAAACCCAAATTCAATTTTAAGTTCCTATTAGGAAAACTTTTTTGTTTTTTGTATTCGACTATGCCGAAGATGAAATACTCTTCACGGGACGCAGTGAATGTTTCATTGTAGTATTCCAATGGGTAGTTTGTATGGGAGGTACCCCTCCAGTAGTCCGATTCAGCTGGTTCTGACAAATTTCCTGTGCCTATCTTGGAAACTGATAGAGTCGAAGATTCAGTTCGATAGGACAAAAACAAAACAGTTTTTCTAATAAGAACCTAAATTCAAATACCCCCCCTGGTAGTCAGGTTGGGCTGGTTCCGACAAATGTCCTGTGCATGTAATGGAAACTGATAGTGTCCAAGTTTCAGTTCGATAGGACAAAAAACAAAAAAGTTTTTCTAATAAGAACATGAATTCAAATGGGTGGTTTGAATGGGAGGTACCCCTCCTAGTTGTCCGATTCGGGTAGTTCATACAAATGTATTGTGTATGGTAAAAAGAGAGGTTCGTGCAAAATTTTAGCTCAAAAACTGAGGGACTAGTTTGCATACATACAGACGGACAGACGGACATGGCTTAATCAATTCATCTAATCGAGCTGACCAAGAATATATATACTATATGTGTTTTTTTTTGTCTCCTTCTGCCTATTACACACTTCATGACAAACTTATAATACGATTCACTTCCGTGAAGAGTATAAAACTGGCCAAGACTCGCACATGGAGGATTCCGTACCAGATTGGGGTTTGTATGGGAGGCAGCTCTCCTAGTTGGCCGATTTGGCTGATTCCAGCAGATATGCAGCGCCTATATCAATAACTTATAATGTCTAAATTTCAGTTCGATAGAACAAATATCAAAAAAGTTTTTGTAATAGTAACCTGAATTTTAATGGGGTTTGTATGGGTACCTAGTGGTCCGATCAAACTGAAATTTCGACAATATAGTATAGTTTCTGATGTATAGCCACCAACCATACAAATTTCAAGATCATGGGATTACTGGATCGTATAACTGCCATACAAACCAAAATATTTCTTGTATGGGGACCCCTTTAAGTTTTTGAAAAAATATTTTAGTTTTAGTATTTGTTGCTGATGCCCGGAAAGAACTACATATTCTGTGACAACGAAATTTCTGCAATAGGGTTCCTTTTGGTACCCTTTGGTTCCGGAACCCTAAAAAGATATAAAATTTGATCTTGAAAATTAAGTTTCTACTGGAAATTCCTCGGGGTCTTTGATGCTTCATTTTATGCTTTACAAACATCATGCTAAAGTGATAATATAATGTACATTATAATATTCTAAATATACTTGTCGTTACAATATTTATAGAATTTTGGGTATTTTTATTATTCTTTTTGTTATTCCATAGCTTTCTCTTTTGTCACATTCGGTTCAATGCTACCTGATTCTCTCACACTTTGGCAACTCAATTCCTCTTGGAGATTCACATCGAGAGCGGAGGCAACGTTTGTGCTTATACCAAAATATTTTATACATATTTCCTTTATTTCATTTTAGTGCGTAGATTTATTTATCATATAGCGATCAGTAACAGAAACAAATAAAAAAAAAAAACATGATTTTTTTATTTGGCTGATTAAAGTAGGTCCTACGACGAAATTTAATTTTACTTGTGTATGCTGGCAGCCTGCATGCATAACCATGTATTGTAATATATAATATCCTATGTAAATAACTACATTTGAATGTATAAATTACTTTTAAAATCAACCCAGCTAATTTTAATTTTTGCTCTCTTGGTTTAAAATTGAATAATTCTATATTACTTAAAGTATTTTGTGGTTCAAAAATTAAATTTCAACATTATCATGACTTTCTATCATTTCCCTGGCGACTTTATAATTCCGCGCTCATACCACAGCCCATTTTTCACTACAAGAAACTTGTCATGGAGTTATTGATGTGGTCTTTGTAAATACAATATTAAAAATGTTTCGAGGAGCGAAATAAATAGTAGTCTGATGGCGCAAAGTGGAAGCATATTCCAATATTTTTTACCGAGTGAGCAATATTGTTTGTGGTCTCACATTATTTTGCTGAAATACAACACTTTTACTAATGACGGGCAGTTCTGTGAGATGACTTATACAAGAACTGTTCTAAAAGTAAACGAGGCTTTTTCAAAATCTCTATTTATGACGCTATCTTTTGATGGGTGTGACAGTGTGATCGGTCGAAGGCTTTTGTATGGTCTCAATACCGGCATAGCGATTTCCTTTCAGTGCCAAATGTAGTTGTCCGAAGAGGTACAACACGCCGTCAAAAGATAGAAATAGAGATTTTGAAAAAGACTCGTTTACTTTGCAACAGACCTTCTATAATTTCTATAGCTACTAACATCGGAAAAAATAATTTTGTTCTCTGGAAAACACCAGATTGTCAGAATCACTTTATTTTTGTCTGATAAGGATACCCACGAGTTTAATAGCTTCATTTGATGAATTTCTTATAACTGAAGCGAAACACAAATATCGAAAATACAATATTTAAGAAGACAAACTATTTCAAATAGCTGTTATCAGTTAAAACACACACTTTTGATACAATTCCAAAGCGAAGCGTTGCGTGCTTATTTCTACAAATACTTTTTCTTTATTGTTGTCATTCACAGAATACCCATTGAGGCTCATAATCGTAACTTCAACAAATTTTTTTTTTTCAATGCTTTTCAAATAGCTTCAATACAAGCAAAAAACTTAACTAAACCGTCTCAACTATTTGTTTGTCTTTACATAAAAAACGCGCAAAACATTTCGCATTCTACCGAAAACTAATCTTTTCCTTCACAGTTCCCCAATAAATACGATACAAACGTAAAAGTTTTTTTGTTTTAAAACACTAAACATTGTAAATATTGTTTAAAAACACTCAAAAATTTGTAATTATATAATCGTCATAATAAAGTTATTGTTATAAAATAATAGTTTTGGTATTCATTCTAAATGGATAATTAACATAATACTACTTATTAAGTGGTTAGAATTGTAGTACATACACATGTATGTTTGAATACATGTATTTTTAGTTTGTTGTTGCTATTCTGTAGATACATTCATAGTATATTAAGGTTCCCGCAAAGCCATACGAACTCTGAACTTAAATAGATTCTATATGATCTAGTGCATTTATTGTTTGCAAACTACTACAACAGAATTGGCTAGGAGAACATACACAATAGGAAATTCAGTTAGACCCGAAAATACTTACAAAAAACATACTTACTCTGAACTCAAGTTGGGCTCGCATCTAAGAAGAAATGTGAGATGGCAAAGAAGTGGCAATCGAATGTTGCGTTCGCATTTGCAGCCAGCTGCATTGAAATTTTGGAATTCTGAATCCCTCTCCAATGACCATCAGAACCACCACAATGAAAGTATTTTATATACAAAAGATGTTGGTTTTGATGAAGCTCGATATAATCTCGCCACGCGGATCATGTCCAACGGTGTGGAAGTAATAATTGCTAGTGAAAAAGTTAAATCAAGTGGTCCAGTTATAACAACAACAAATTTCAAACCCATGACGCTGGCACCAAGTACTTTAAAAAATCAAATGGTTTTGGCTTTGCCGTCTAACATTAAGGTAATCATCCTGAAACAAACGTGATTTAATTATATTTATACTCTTCACGCAGTGAATAGTATTATAAGCTTTTCATGAAGTTTGTAACAGGGAGAAGGACACAGAGACCCAAAACGAGTTGATTAAGCTATATCAGTCTGTCCGTCTGTACTTATGCAAACTAGTCCCTCAGTTTAGATGTAGCACATTTGTCGAAAACAGCCGAATCGGACCACTAGGCGGTAACTTCCATACAAACCCACCATTAAAATTCTGGTTCTTACTAGAAAAACTTTTTTGTTTTTTGTCCTATGAAACTAAAACTTAGATACTATAAGTTTTCAAAACAGGCGCAGAACATTTGTTGAAACCATCCAAATCGGATCCAATCGGATTTCTAGGCCCTAGGCTTACTGGATCGTAAAGGTCACAGTGTTGAAATGCTGTGTGTGTAATGATTGTTGTTTAGGGTATAAACACAAATCAAATCAATAATCAAATATTTCTGAAATCTTTATCACAGAGAGTAGGCAAAAACATTTTCTAGGGGCGCGTGAAGAGTATAATAACTTTGGCATAGGCGAAGTTAAACTCCTTATTACTTGTTTTATTTACATTTTTTTCTGATTTATATAGGAGAATTTTAAAATGCCAATTATTTCAAACCAGTTTATCACTAAAACTTGTCTCACCACATACACATATCGAACAACTTATTTGGAAAATGGAAAAACTTCTATGGAAAGCAGAGAAAAAGTTATATCAAACATAGCAACTGAGGAAAGAAATTATTTAAGAATGAGTTCATTGCTGCATTCAAATGTTACTTTGACCCGAGTAAGAATTATAGAACTTTTACAATTTGCATATGTGTGGTTATTTTTAACGATTTCCATTACAGACTCCAGAGTTGGTTATTGGTGTTTTCCCGACGACATACCTCTACTATAACACTATTATTGAAGATGATTTACCTGTAGTAGTTTCATCCAGCCATACTGTTGTCAATACTATTACGGGTCCAGATGATTACATTGCATTTTTACAGCCGTCAGAGTTGACAACTCCCACTCATGACACAAACACTTATTACAATCGAGTTACGATTACTAAAACCATATGTAATGAAAATCAAAACCATATTATAACCTCTGAGAACATTTTAACTCAAGTAATTGTTACAAAGTCACATCCAGTACACAGTACTTTAGTTTTAACTTCGAACTTTGCATATGAAACAGGAGACGCAAGTGTAAGACCAACGAAAAAACTAACAACTATGGAACTCAATTCCACACGACATGGCGGAATTATTACATACCATCACACCTATACAAACGAAATCGGAAAAGAACGTGTGGAGACCATTTTAAAAAACTTGCAGAAAACACAAGCGCATAAATCTGCAACTCAAGACATAAGTGATGTCCATATTTTTGCTACAAAAACATTTTTCACAACATTCACGTATTACACATCCAAAACTGATCTAAATAAGTCCCCTTTGACCCCAAATAATATTAAGAAAATCAGTTCCCGACTGCGATCATCCGATATTGTTTATCGCACACACGTTATAGAAAATGTAATAACAGACACTGTACCAAGTTTTCTACTTCGCCCTGAACTTATATCCAAGTTTCACACCGAGCTTATGCAGAAAAAAGGAAAAAATCAACGCAGTGTAATTGTTACCATTGCAACTCTTCTTGGAGGTCAAACACTTGAGATAACTGCTATGAAAATAATGAAAGAGCATAGCACCGTGACTTCTAGTGACATTCTGTCCACTTCTAAGTCAGCTAAGGACAGCTCTTCAGTGATTTCGTCAGTGGTTAACATCATGAATACCAAGGCATCTAATATACCACATAATAAAATAAATCCCACGACAGCGACAAAGAGCAAGCACAAAACTTCTCCATTTGTCATTGTTAATAACACCGATAAAACTATAGCTGTTCATAATATTAAGTATCAAACTATAGATGCAGATGATACAGGTTTTTCTGGCTCAGAAAGTACACCAGTGTATGTTTCCGCTCAAGCTCTAACAATTAAATCAAACAGAACAAAACTACCACAGAACAACAACAAAATTACAGCGCAACTACCAACAGCTGTTAACCAGATACTTAATCCCTTTAACTTTCAACAACTAAGACCCATGTTTAGTGCGGTAGCAGATTTATTGCAAACCAAATTAATTACTTACCATCCTCAAACAGTTACCACCATACATAAACCTAATTCAGACGTTATAGAGAATAATTATGCACTAAAAAATGTAATTTTAAATGAAACCGATCGACCAATTTATATCCCTGTACAGAACAACGAAAAATACGTATCACTAAATTCTGATGATACCAAGCTAGACAAAGATATTCAAGATACTAACAAAAATGCATTTAAAACAGCTCAGAGTCTGCACATAACGCCACCAAGTACAGTTAATTCTTTACTTCAATACGAAGAAAAATGGAGCTATGATAAGAACAGTAATATGTCATCAATATACAAAACAGCGTTATTAAGCGGTGGTATTCCTATAAGACCAGGGGAAATTATTACAGCTACTTCAGATGTGGTAATCGGCCGCCCAAATGGTATACAAGTTCCCCGGATACAGCCACCGGATGTCTCACTTAATATTGAATCATTTAATGATGGCCAAAATCCAGAAATACAATCTGCAAACCTATTAACATTATATAAACAATCACCTATTCGCAAAAAGTCATCAACTTCGGTCATACCTAATACCATTCCTTTAAATGCGCCACTTCCAACCAATGTACACCTAAACGAGTTTTCAAAGAAACCAATTAACAAAAATTTTTATCAAGTCTTAAGCCCACCACCTGCTCCCAAGATGACACCACTAAAATATCCGCTGTATAAATGGCCGTTAAGTTCACCACAGAAGACGCTGTTTCCTCACTTCAACAATGAAATACTAGAAATCCAACGAATACCAGACGTATTCAGTTTAAGTGTACCGGCAGTTACTGCGAGCTACCACAATTGGGCGGGTAGTAAAATTTTACAAGAACAGCAAAAACGTATTGAAACTTTAAATAAAATAAATCCAATTCCTTCAACACAAGCAGTAATTGGAGATATGAGTATGATTTTGGATAGCAATGATGCCTTGTCTTTCGGCGCTCATCAACACGTGAACGTGAAAACTGATGTGCTCAGTCACAATATTGCTATGAATGTCCCTCCTCTTACTTTTAAAAAAGAGGCGGACGATTATCCTTCAGCTGTCCAAGCTATACACGGGCACATTGATCCGTATTCAGGGGAAGATAATAAGGGAATGTCTCAAGTGAAAATACCACCTAATGAAATCCAAGTCCAAGTAAACCTAACACCAAACAGTGGGTTTAGTTTCCTTACTTTGTCAAATGTGAGCTACAATAATACACTTAAAACAACACCCAAATCCGACGTCGGAAAACAGCCATCAATTCCACAATACTCCCATCGCCACCAAGAACAACAAAAATACATAGCAGATACAACAGCTATTGGTGCGTTTTCCATTGACCTTAATAATAACAAAAATGAAACAGAACATCAGGAATTTACTAAAGCATCTCAGGCGCACTCCTCCTCATCAAGTTTTGAAGTTCCACTAAAAGTGCCCACAGATGTGAATTATTACCAACAGATAAAGAAAAATCATATCCAGCATTCCAGCATGAAAATAGCAAACAATTTAGTTCCTCTGTTCCCAACTAATGAGGTGCTCAGTCACTCATTTAATGAATCTTTAAAAGAAAACAACAATCTAGATCAAAAAACTGCAGACTCTACTCAAGCCTTTTATACTATAAATCATTCTTCGCCAATGAATCACCATTCGCTCAAAAAAATTCCCTTACATCATAGAGTTGATGACAAAAAATTAAGTAAGATAACCTTTATGCCATCAACTATAACTCAAGAGCACAAGAGGACGAGATTAATAATGACAGAAAATAGTTCGCGGACAACACCGTATATATCATTATTAGAAAATACAACTGAAGCCAAAGTCAATAAAAAGTTAGCGGCAGCGAATATACCTAATTTGTATGGTTTTGGAATAACCAAAAATGACGCCACAAATAACGTTCGAACGCTTAGTAGCGTATGGAAGAATCATCTTATTACATCTGAAAAAGGCATTGAATCAAATTTAGGGAATCTCACTGCATCACCGGAATTTACAGTTCCGAAAAATAAGTCAATACTGGACACATTAAACGTCAGTTCTGTAAAAACGTCGACTATGGTAACCTATCCATATAACAATGCAGCTTCATCAATTCATGTTCTAATGCCACCACCTGTGCTACCATTAATAAACTCAAATAGGTATGGAGTTTTTGGGCTAAGTCCACCACCGCAACCTCCAATTGCATCAAATAAGTACAGCACAATTTTCTATATCAAAAAGTTAAAACCGTCAACCACCCCAACACAATCCTCACTGCCTACAAAACTGCTAGCGAGAGAAAAATCAAAATCAAAAACGGATTCTAAAGAATTTTCCAGTCTTAAACCATCAACACTGCTATCAATTCCGACGGTAAGTTTCAACAAAATTAAAACCAATATTACGAATGGTTTTATTTTAAGGTCTGTACTTAATATCGCTCAGGTAAGCGTTGAAAGCAATTCTTCAAGTCCATTCGCGCCCAGCACGAAAATAAAACTAAATACAGAAATTTCTTCAACTACATTTATAAATTCTCATGTTGGTAGCAGTAATCCAATGAGTCAAATACAAACGGCGAAGAATGCTTTATCTATAATTCCTTACATAGATGAGACTACTCCAATTCATCAAACCAAACATGACAATCCAATTTATGCTCTGGAATCTTCTGAAATATCGCTTACAGAAAACATTCGGCCAACAAAATATTTGTCAAGTCCTAATATTCAAATTTTGGTGGCATCAAATTCACAAAAGAGTAATCAGCATCCAATCAATACAGTGACACGATTTTTTCTACCAACAAAATACATCACTAGCACACAAGTTTACACCGTAACAATGACTAAGACATCAGTACTAACAACAACTGCACGAGTTCGTGGTATCGACATTCAATCACTACACCCGAAATTACAGGACCTTAACCCGGTGTCCCAAACTACCGCGTACTTTGTAACGAAGACCCAAACCGTATTAAACACAATAACTGAAATTCGTACCAATCTTTTCGATATTGAACAGTTAACTCCAACCAAGAGTACATCTATCTATAAAATATCCACAGAAGATTTAACAGAATATGAGGTGGATTATATAGGTAATCAAAATTCTAGTTTGCATGTGCGACCATCGCAGAATGAAGAACTCGAGTATAAGAACGTAACTATTAAAAAGAAAGGAGGGTTTTATGATATACACCCCTCAGTTGAAATAGTTCTTACAGAGAATCAATCAAAATTGCCATATTACCATGGAAGTAATATTCCGTCCACGAAAGATACTTCTAGCATTTTCATAGTCATGACTGGTAACATTTTAAGCAAAGTAGATACGATAGGAAATGTCACTGAAAAATCAGATAATCTGAGCATGAGTAATAATGTGCAAGAAGGTGCCGATGTGCAAATAGACAACGAGCCTAATATTTTATTTGAGCTACCAACGAAAGATGAAGAAGTTTCTCCTGTTGATGTCAGCAGTGGAAGTCATGTTTTAATTGGAGGTGTTCTAATTTCCACTCCTCCAAGACTAACAGACTATGACGGTGATAAACCTAATACTTTTAGCTTAGGCAATGATGTTGCAGATTGTCGACCAATTTGTAAGTCTTCGCGAAATGAAGTCTGCTCCATTCTAAATGCTAAACCGCTTTGTGTTTGCCGGCCGGGATTTGCTCGTATGTTCCCCGATCGTCCATGCAAACGTAAGTAAAAAGCTATAGTTCACATTTGGCCATAAATGTATTAACCTACTTAGATTTACTTGGTTCACAGCTACATACACTTTTGAAATGAGAATTCAGACTGAACATATTGGCAACTATCAATTAAAATATAATAAAAACCTTAACAACAATGGTTCCGATGAATATAGACATTTAAGCTCCATTATTCTCGACGCTGTAGACCGAATGGTTATGCAATCTGACTTTCGAGATGTATATCATGGAGTGCAACTAATAAAATTTGATGTGGAACCGGAGTGTAAAGATGTACTCGCAGACTTTTTGCTTCAGGTATAACCGAAAATTAATTAATTAAGTACTTATGGATAACAAACTCAACCTTCTAAAAGCTTTCCGACAATAGTGATGAAAAACGTTTGCAAAACGTTTTCAAAAAATATCTTAGGAAAAGTAACTACAGCATCGGTGGAACTGAATTGTACACATCACTGCGCGGTGTACAGTTTTTGACAATTAAAGGTGATTTTCTCAGGCTGAAGTCATAACTTTTAAAATTCGTAAGAATAAAAAATGTTTGGTCTTTTCCCAGATTTTGATGAATGCATCAGCGATAAATACAACGACTGCGGAAGAAACGCTCAGTGTTTTAATTTGCAAGGCTTGTACACTTGCAGCTGTCAGAATGGTTACGCAGACCTATCTCCTAATATATTATATCCAGGACGCATATGCTCTAAAAATTTAATAGGGTGTGAAATATGCCACTACCACGGCAACTGCGTCCCAATTGATTTTAATCATCCAGATAAGACCATGTGTGAATGTTTCTCATGGTATACTGGTGTTTCATGTCAACTAAACCTGAAAATCGTGCTATTTTCTCTTATCACTGCCGGTACGCTGATCTTCTTAACATTCTTGCTGTGTATATTTCTTACCTACACCAAGCATTATCAATACAAGCATTCCACAGCTACAAGTCAGATATTCATCGAATCTAGTTTGCATCCAAACATGATATCCACGACCAAAAAGTCGCATATATCAGGCTCAGTAAAAAGAAATGTCAACCCACATACAAGACTTGCGAGCATAGATAAGCTCGCTATGATCAAAGACACCAGCAGCGAATCTAGTCAAAACTCATTAACATACATGCTCAAAGTTAGTACAACTCATTCATTCTTTAGAAAATTAATCTTCACCCTCATAATATTAAATTGAGTTTATGCAGGAATCAATAACAACGAACCAAGATGCGAATAACAGTAATCGAAAAAAATCGTTTAACAGACTTCGCCACGATCAGTCCCTAGGCGCACGGAATAGATCGACCCATGATGTCTATTCACTACCCACACACTCGTTCACGGATTTCGGACAAACAGTTGGAGCTTACCCAGAGCAATCAGACAGATCACTAACTGTTATGATACCGCGGGCCAAGTATCATCATCCTTCCGTTTTACCACAAAAGCAATTAATGCACCATAAACTGACTCTAGAAATGGAGGATAAGTCTGGCAACATCAAAAAATATATGTCAAACATCACTCCGTCCCACTCAGCTGAACTTTCACTTTCAACCCCCAATGCAATGACTGTCAATACTACTAAAAACAAACAATACGACAAAGTGAAGGTGGGTAGTTTAAAAAAATTTGCATTGTATTATTTATTTGTTTTTATTTGCACCTTATTAAAAATCAGGTGGTAGAGAAATTCACAGCTCAGACTACCCAAAACGAAATAACGTCACCTGGAGCACTGGTCTCAGCTGGTTTCGAGGTTTCGGCAATTGTTAGCGATCATATTGCAGTTAATAGCAACATTACCGATTGTATTATGGAACAAGGGAATAACTGCGTTGATAACTGTGACTCTTTTGAATGTGTGCATTCTACTGCAGAAACCATTACTTCCAGTGCATTTGTTCCTGACAACATGAGTTTTCAAATCAATAATACGTCACTTCGAATAAACAATGCCTATATTAACAAACGCTTTTTGAATGACATCAACAAAACTGATTTACAATCTTTTAAGGATTGTTCAAGGGAGTAAGTTATATACCTAAAATTTTTTGCAATACCTTTTTATATAAATCGTAAATGTTTTCACTATATTGACATGATGTTTGAAAGCTATGTAAACGCATTTCTACTTAGCTTTGTCGAGTCAATGTAGCTATGGTCGTTTGTGTGCGTAGAAGAATCAGAATCTCTTTTTTTGGCGTTTGATGTAGCGAGTAAATCCTTCACTTTGAAACTTGCCGATCAAAATGGTAGCTTCAATAACATTACCCATAATTTTTTTACTGAACAACCATTATCTTAGGCGGATTTAAATTCCTAAGCAAACTGAGTGGTTTTGCAAACTCTGAATTAAAAAAAAATACATATATATAAATCTTAAAAAAATGAAACAATAAATATGCAAGTTACTGAATTGGAATCATTTGTTATTTAAAACTAAAATTATTAAAATCGGTTCAGTAAATTTTGCAACAGTAGATGGCGGCACACAATTGTGACAAGAACCATGACTATAACAACCATATTCTAACATCTAGTACCATATAAAGAAGATGTATTCACGTGACTTCTTTCATTTTCATCCAATTACTATGGAGTTCTTTGACTCACGATTCGTTCAGTTACAACTATCAAGTCAAAGTAACACTATTGTAAAAAGTACAAAAAATTTGAAATACTCGAATGTTAGTATATTTTCAATTCTTGAATTTGTCTGTTTAGTAGATTATACTCGTACATATTTGATTGAGCCAAAGTTAATGTATTTCTTGTTCTTATATTCAATTAGATCGTTTGAAGCCAGGTCTTTTGAAGAGGCAACTGTACAATCAGCAACTAAGCCAAAATCATTTCTATATGAAGCACAAGTCTGCGATACAAACGATGTAAGTTTTTCTTCATAAATGATAGATTATATCAACATTGTTTTTTATTTGATATAATCTTCGTTTTATACATTCTGTAATTGGGAGAGACAAATTAAACTAACTATTTGGACCATATGACATAACTAACGTAAGATATTCTCTTAACAATGATTTGAAATTGTGTCAAGCAAAATGTTAAATAAAAAAAAATGTCATATTGTAAAAACTTGACTTCCCTCGAAGGCCGATTTCTGATGGCTTTGCTTACTGTATTTACGTCATAATTCTGTTTCTTTATGACTTTTATCCGCATCAAAGCAGCCCAAGTGGCAAACATTGCTTGTCAGACAATGACACTAGGACTAAAACGTCCTGTAATGTCTTGACACGTAATAATTTTAAATTATCCAGTGTCCGCCCACGTGTGTTTTTACTGTAAAATTATTATTATTCTTGCTTTCATCAAAAGCAAATTTTAGAAAACTATGGGCTGAGCCAATGGGCGCATTCAACAGAACCAATCTCTGACTTTTTGCGATTAATTGGTTTTCATTGTGAATGTCAAACTTACAAATTCATTCACAATCTGTGTTTCCATGAATTACAAAATTATAAATATATTTCCGTTCGCAACACGTTTATATTGGCGAGAGCGCGTTAATTGAAATGCCACCTCTATTTGTCAAATTACTAAATGAATTTTGGAAATTTTTGAATTTTTTTATGTACAAAATATTTAAATGAATCGAACCATTTTCTTACTTCTATTAATATAGGAAGCAAACACAATGGCTGAGAGAGATGTCGGATCAACATTCCTTCTGCCACATACGCATTTGTACAAACCAGAAAAGGTTATCTATTAAAAACATAACAACAAAATATATATACTTAAATGTTCTTTATTCCGATTTAATATCCCAGCAGGAAAGTGAAGTCTCTGGTTTCAATTCCATGTGATCCATATGAGGTTTACATATACGTAAATGACTCTTCCGAATCAGAACGAAAAGCATTTTTAATGTAAAAAAAAAAAAATAAAATAAAATTTGTATATAAAACAAAAATCTATTGTGGTTGAAATTTTGAAATGATCAACTAAATAAATTCTAATTGCGCCTGTATTTATTATATTTACAATAAGTTACTTTTAAATATAAACCATTAGTTAACTATTTAAAATATACAATATTTATAACATTTGTTAAATGCCATGTTAAACTTTTTTTACAAATACAAAGTAGATAATAAGCATTAAGAATTTGTTGTACTTCACGTTTAAGGCCTCACAAAAATCATTTATTTTATTTATTTATTTACTAGCGTTAACCGGCGTGCGTTGCTACACCCCCTATGCGTTAATTGGGTGTTTCTTATAAAAAGCTTTGTTGTAAAATGTGTAATTAATAATTTACAATATATTTTAATATTCTACCTAAGCAACTTTAAGAATCATTTGTTCTTTTAAAAAAAATCGGTTCAGTATATTTTGCATCAAATAAAAAAAAAAATTTTAAAATGGCATAAAACTATCTATATCTGGACAACAGCGCTACTTACCGGATTCAAATGTAGCAAAGAACCTGACTGTAACTCCATGAGTACAACAAAAAAAAAAAAAAAAACAAAATCATCAAAATTGGTCCAGCCGTTGTCGAGTTTTGCGGGGTCATACTATTTTTTGAGTGCATTTTTATATATATAGATGATCACCCATAAGATGAGAGTGAAGTGGTTCAGGTGGAGGGAGAATTTCTTCTAATTTGACTTTTCCTTGTAAGCAACACATGCCTTTCGATTCGTCCTTGAATTTCAATGTCAAGCAATGTTCACACACCACTGACATAGTACCTATTGATACTATACGATCGTCCTTGTAAGAAATCGAAGGATCGTAATTCATGGCAGGATAGTAACTCGTGCTGATGATTCTCTCTCTCTCTCTCAGCTCTATAACTATCCCGAAGCTGACTTAGGCGAGCCTCACGTTCCGTTGTCAATTTTTCATCTCTTGCTGAACGTACTCTTTTGGCATTCACTGTACTACGACCTATGTTCGAACGACGACGTCTTCCTGACATGACTTTATAATTTCTTGATAGTAATAATCAGACTTAAATAAAAAAAATCTAAAATCACATTTGAAGAAACTTTGTTGTGTAAATAATGAGAAGCTGGAATATTGTAGTGACATTAAATTCTTTTTCCATGAACTATAACAACAACATTAATTTTAAAGATAGGCATATAGGTATATGTATAGTGAAAATAACAGTATTTCTCCACTATTTAATGGATGTTATTATAAATATAAACCTTCCTCTTCAATCACTCAATCTATTAAAAAAAAAAAACGCATCAAAATACGTTGCGTAGTTTTAAAGATTTAAGCGAATATAGGAAAAACCGCGACTTTGTTTTATAATATGTATAGATTAGAACTCAGATCGTATTTACCTAGTATTTTTTAATAAGAGCAAAGAGAAAGCTCAGGGGAAAGGAGGAAATTAGAAAAGTGCAGGACTTGCACCAGACTTGCCTTGAGCGGGAATCGAACCTGCGACTCTTGGAATATAAATATGCGGCATATGTATCATTGTATTTTATAAAATTGTTTATTGTGACCTTATCCAAATCTTACATTTAAGAGCTAATCCCCCTAATTATTATAGGACAAGTAGTAATATCAACAACAATAAAACTATAAATTACTAATGTTTTTTAATCCCTCCCTTAAAATCGGCATTTTATCCTGATCGTACTTTCCAACAACAATTTTTTGTATTGGAAATAGGAAATTGCAGGAAGTAAAAGTTGCAAATATTCTGGATGAACGCAAAATTCGTTTATTTTGATAGAATATCACTTCTTTCTTCGCCAATTTTCAACTATTTTCCATTTAAATATTGTTAAAAGATTTTAAAAAGACTTTGTACTAGTCGCATCATATTCTCTCGTCTCGGGTGTATATCAATTTATTCCAATAGTAGTATAGAGTCAGACATTCATCTGGATTATGTCACGAAGGCCACTCATTAGGCATGTGAAAAGTCTCTTCAATCTCGGCAGCCTATGAGGATTATATTCAGAAGATACATATTTTCAGAAAAGGTCACAAGTGTCCATTATCCTAAAAAAAAAAAAAAAAATTATACTGATATCTCGGAAATTGTATAACCCATAGATGTTTATGTTTTACTTTAAGTATCGGGGTGAAAATGGAAATAGTATGTACAATATGTTGTAGCACAATATTACATACATATGTACTTATGTATAAAGAGTTTAGTTCGTAGTTATATAAATAACTAAGTATTTGAATTGCCAACAACTTTTAAGTATATGTAGTTTATTTATCGTACCACTTCTTTTAAGGGTAACTAGTACTTAGGACAGGTGTTCACGAGAATTGAGTGGCAATTCTTACAGTCACAACAGCGAGGGTATTTTTCTCTTGGCGAGCGTTAATGTTTTTACACAAAGGTCATTTTAGGGGTTGCTCGACCACTGTAAACCACAAAAGCAGAGTTCTCACGCTTAGTGTAATGGACATATTGTCGACCTGTGCAGACATGGCATGATGTTAGGCTCCCAACCAACAATCCAGAATGCGGATCAAACAACAATCCCTTGCAGAACTAAAATCTAGACATTAGGGATAAACAATATTAATTTGACTAAAGTATTGTCTACTACTATAGTCAGGTAGGCCTGATTCAGAAGTACACTGAACTCCGTATCAATTATTTCGAAGCTGATTGAAGAAGCAATATAAATAGTACTAACAATAAACTAACGCAGAAATTATCTCCAAAATATCATCTATACTCTACTATCATATTACATGCATCATCGGAAGATTGTACTAGAATGGTTTGTATTTTTCACACATTCTGATTATCTGCACAAATCTAACATGCCCTATTTTCTACCATATTAACTGTAACTTAATACATATGTCGTACAGCAGAGTTTCTGACCAATTCTGACAAATATAGAAATGCTAACCACCACCTGTGAGCCGAACTCAGGACTCTGTAAAGCACTTAAATCGAACAGAACAGCGGAATACGGGCGGGTGACAAAAATGTCAAAATGACACGTTCGTATTTTTGACCAAAGTACAGGTGCATTTGAAACAGTTTAGTTTACGCCAGTTGGTTGGACAGGTTTATTAAAATTTTTCGGTTTATACTAGTCTTATAGCAACTGTGAGTCCGTTTTATACTATGTATAAAGCTTTTCAGTTCTTTTAGTTTAAAAGTAAAAATGAAAACAGTGCAAATTTAATAACGGCAAAATGAAAGTTATAATCATTTAAATCAAATTAAAAACAAATATTTATTAAAATAAATATACAGACTTATAAAAGAATATATTGTATATTTATATTACGTATCTATTCTATACTCATCAATGGAACAAAAATAAATTGATTTATTTAACCAAATATTTATTATAGGTACGATAAGTATAATCGATATATACAAATATGTATGTACATAATTAAATGTAATGTAATACACATTAATGTTTCACCTTAAACACTTACATATGTACAGTACAACGGCGCAACGACATGTACCCGTGTAGTACATTTAACCAAATTTTATGTATTTTAAAAAATCAGAAATATTGCTAAATTTTAAAGTATATTGTTAGTGAAATTTGGGATTAGTAAAATTACGAAAAGAAAAATTTGTCTTCTATTTATACAATGTTTTAGATTGTTTTTTCTGTTTTATTGAATTTTTTCTCTTCCCATTTTTCATATTAATATCAGTATAGTTTAGCACACAATAAAAATGCTACACTTCTCAATAAAAATATTAAATTTTTTATACGAGTTTAGACCACAAACTCAGTTCCACTATTTCCCATTTGTCAATTATTGCTAAATTTTTCTACTCATATAGCAGCACTTCGATATGCATATAACCAGATCCTTTAAAAAAAATTTCCAGTCAGAACGGGGTTGTTAATACATGTACTTATGTACATATATATATGTGTGTGTATATATTGTACAAGTATTTTCTACTATATATATAGAGTATATTTAACAATAAACATGTGTATGTGTGCATAAATATATGGTACTTAAGCTTATACTTATAGACCTATTACTAAATAATTTTCTGAAACCAAGAAGTATATTTTCTTCGATGACATTTTCAATTTCTCTTCTACCTCCACTTTATTTGTAAGCATAATATAAAAAAAAAAGAATATGTTCTGGACCTTTTAATCGATTTTAAAGTTGAGAAATTCAAAGCATAAATTGGGATATTAGCGAACCACTACAATTGGCGTGTGTAAGAGTTCTTGTTTTGCAAAAGCAAAACCACCAAAAACCATTTTCTCTCAACAATCTGACTGACCAATCATAGAACGAATTTAAACGTAAAAGCTTCAATGGCCAATGAAAAATATTCACTCTCTCATATCGTCTTTTACGTTAAGTAGGATGAGTGTGCGAGATTTTTATGATAGGCTGTTAGTGAAATGAATAAAGGTAATGAACAACAATTTCTTTTTGTATCCGCAGTCAGATCCACATTTAATCATGTATATCTCAGGATTTGGGATTCCTCTATCCTTAGATAGGAGCATTGATTGTAGCCAAAATTCTGATTAGACAAATCGCTTTCGCAACATATGCAGGTTTTCAAAATTTCATGTCCCGAGGTTTTTGTTTCGAGTTAGTAACAACATTGTGTGTAATTTTATTGTTGGCTATACAAAAATGTATAGAAATTGTTGCTACTATCTCCAAACAAAAACCCCGAACATTAAATGCTGGTAGAGCTCTTTTTTGGTGAGCGATTTGTCCAGTCTATGTATTTTCATTCTCTGTGTACAAACAATGTGTCTCGAGAAGCCGGCGCAGATACAAATGCATAATACAGTTTTGAATTTTTTTCGATGGAAGGTGTTCGTGGAAAACATTGATGACAAGAAATCAAAAAGATTGGGTTTGGTAGTACGAAAACACAAAAAACCGAAAACAATGTTCAAAATGTTTTGTTTTTCCAACATTTCTCAATGTGTCGGTTTTTGAAGAGAATCTGAAAGTGTTGACGGTTGCCTGCGACCTCTGATTATAATCTTCACGCAATGAATAGTATTATAGGTATGTTTGTTACGAATTTGTAACAGAGTCATCGGAGGAGGTCCCATAAAGTACATACACATAAACACATAAATGTTTGCAATGTCAAAAATAGCCGTCAAACTTCACTTTAACAGTAAATTTAAACGGTAAAGAAATGTTAATCGAAAAAAATTAAAACGGAGTTATGTTCTTATATTAATTTTTAATACTTATTCAAGAAAAAAACAACAGTTATGTCATTGGAAGTACACACAAAAAGAGAAAAGAAAAAATAAGTCAGATTTTGTGTTAACACTTAAATGTTTGTAAAATGCGCAGTAGGATGAAGAGATAATGAAAGAAAAGTAAAGTAACTGTAAAATTTGTTTATTTTGACTAGTATTGCAAATAGCAAATAGTTAGGAATGTGTATTTGCCATTATAAATTAGTCTTTCGTCCAGTTGAATTCCAACTGAGTTCCGTCTGTAATATACAACCGATCGCGCTCAACTTTTGCTTGCGACTGATTTCAACTTGGGACTCTTTCTGCTAGCGTCTGATTTTCAACTTCCAACTTTACTTTGTCACTGATCAGTCGACTTGGTAATCCGAAAACTGTAGACCATTCCTTTATCTTTTTTATTGCTTCCTCGGCGCCTGTTTATTTTGTAGGATATAGCCAAACGAATTTAGTAAATCCATCTACCATTGCGAAAATAAACTTGTACTGTTTGGACGTTGCATCCATGGGGCCTAGATGGTCAACGTGCAATGTGTGCAAGCAAGTAAACCCTCTTTTACCTAACTTCTTATTATAAATTATGCATTGCACACAATTATCAATCGTTCGACGAATTTTGCCTTCTATGTGTGGGATGTAGTAATTCTTCTGAATTCTGTTAACGTTTTCTGTATTGCAAAGTGACCTTCATTGTGCTCTTCGCTTATGATCACTCGTTCCATTGCTTTTGGGATTATGTCTACTCCTCCAACTGTTTTGTATAGCAAACCTCCTTTGCTCTTATAATCGGCATATGGACGACTGGTCAAAATTTCGTTTATAGCCGTAATCAATGCATCATTCTGTTGAGCTATTTTAATGAGTGCAGAAATCTCCGACCTAGATACCACCATGATATGAGTGTAACGACTAAGGCAATCTACGTGTTTCAATCTTTGACCTGGTCGATGTTCTACCTCATAGTCAAAATCTTGCAGGTATAGTATCCACTCTGTTACCTGTCGTGGCACGTCTTGTTTGGTTGTGGTTGGTTTAAATGCACTGCAATCAGTGACCAGCTTAAAATGTATACCCAACAGATAATGGTAGAATTTCTTCAATGCCAGGTAAGCAGCTTTAACCTCCAACATGTAAGTGTGACGTTGAACCTCAGCATCAGCCGTCTTCTTACTCCAGAAGGCGACCGGATGTAGCTGCCCTTCAAACCATTGCAGCAATGCAGCACCAAACCCATCCATAGAAGCGTCTGTGTGTACTTCTGTTGGTGCATTTCTATCGTAGATTCTCAACACTGGCTCTCGGCATAACGTATTCTTCAGCTGCTGAAAGGACTTTAACTCTGCTGATTTCATTTTGAAATAAACATCTTTTCGTGTCAGGTTCGTAAGCGGTTTCTTGTGTAACCTTTGATAAAACGACGAAAGAAACCAGTAAGTTCTAAAAACGACTGTACTGTTTTCACATTCTTATATATCTTGCTCAAGCCATTCCTCTACCTGCTGCTTAACGGCAAGAGCTTCATCGATCGGTAAACGGCTTGGTGACTGTTGAAATGGCACGATTGAACTCTCCGGAACTATTTTTAGCATAACATCATCTCTGTTATTTAGGTCGACTGGTTGATATGCGTTAATCATTTTTTGCACTACAATTTCATAGCGACGGGGAACGACAATATTTTTATCCTTTTCAACCACATTGTAGACATTTAGAAAATTCGGCTTGGTATTATATTCGCTCAACAGTGATGAAAACTGATAGCCACATTGATTTATTGTGACGCAAAATTTTTTCACGAAATCGTATCCAAGAAGACCATCATACTCGATCTTACCGTCAGCCACAGCAACCATTCTCTGCTAAAGGCAATCTTTCGAAATGTGACCCCTTTGGTTACACCCAAAGCATTTCGTTTCTTCCTTGCATTCTCTGCGCTTGTGCTCTGCCGAGCCACAATTAAAGCATCTCAATGCTTTGTATTCTTTACTCGTTTTACTCTCTTTTTTAGTTGACACATCAACGTTTTTATTCTCATATTGTTTCACTTTTTTTGATTTGTCGCTCATCTTTTCCTAACTCATCAATTTTTCTTTAAATTCCTTCACGTTTTTTGCATCGTATAAAATAGCTTTATTCACACTCAAATCATTTATACCATTTATAACATATTCAATATTTCCTCTCGACGCTAATTCTTTTATTTATATAAAATAATAATGCATGAAGTTGCGCACTGTTTATTTTTGTTGTAAATTCATCTAGCAGCGCTGTCTTTATATTTTCCTAAATTAATATGCCTGTTTCACTTTCGATATATATCTTAGCAAGACCTTTGAGCGAACGTTTAGCAAAGATGAATTTTTGCAATTCATCCCAGCGCATCAAAGTTGCTATTTCCTCATAGTCTTTCACTCATCTTTCTATTGGAAAATTGTCTTCACCACTAAAAGATCTAATTGAATCTTCAATGTCGATGTAATGAAACGAAAACCGTGGAGACGTCATATTTTCACTTTGTTCCCCATCCGCTGCCACTGTTGTTGATTTTATACGCCGTCTATCGTTTTTGTTGTCTGTGATTTCGCTTGTCGCGTCTGCAGTTTCAAATGTATTGTCGTGTGCATTAACTACGTCTTTTCCGCTACTTCTATGCATATTAATGCTTACATCGTCTTCTGATACGTCGTTTTCGGCAAAATCTGCATCTCTCAACAATTGACTTTTTGTCAAATTTTTAAAAATATGTTTTTTCATATCGTTGTTGTTATGTTGTAAACACAACAGATTGCATATTATTGCAAGATCTTCCTGTGACAAGTTATTGTCTATGTATCAGCTTTTTGCTTCATATCGTTTATCATTGCAGTCATATTCAAATCCCTCAAACGCTCTTAATCTCTTGCGATTATCTCTATCGCCAAAATTCTCAAATACAAAGGCATGTAACAATTCAATATTATTTCTCTTTGCTACTCTCAATGCATTTTGTATTTGATCGAAATCCACTAGAGACGTCATGATTACTTTTTCACTCTACGCACTGTTGTTACTGTCTGCTATTCTTCTGCTCCGCTGCTTACAGTTTTTGTTGTTGAGCTGCCAATGTTCTTTCAGCCGCTGCATCCACAGACGCCACGCTGTCGTGCGTCACTTTAATCAGATCGCTTGTTGTACTTCTACGTTTGTAGACGCCACTCAGTCGCGCGTCACTTAGTCAGATCGCTTGCTGCACTTCTACGTTTGTAGACGCCACTCAGTCGCGCGTCACTAAGTCAGATCGCTTGCTGTACTTCTACGTTTATAGATGCCACTCAGTCGCGCGTCACTTAGTCAGATCGAACCTTCACAGCTTGTCTTTTTCTTTGTTCTCGCCTCGACGACGCCTTGGTCAAATTTGTCGTTTTTACAAACGCAAAACCGGAATTGCACTAACATGTGCGCAATATCACGACACAATTGCTTGTCCTTTTTTTTTTTTTTCTTATAGTACAATATGTTAATTATATTGTATTTTTTTACCCAGCACTTCTAATTAGTTCATAGGCGGTTGAGCCCCCAAATATAAGAATGGTTATTGATGATTTATTTGTTAACATAATTAATTACAACAGTTAATTTAAAGAAGTACTGTGTCTGTATTCGCCCACTTGAATTCCAACTGCGTTCCGTCTGTAACATACAACCGCTCGCGCTCAACTTCAGCTTGCGACTGATTTCAACTTGGGACTCTTTCTGCTTGCGACTGATTTTCAACTTCCGACTTTACTTCTTCTTCTTCTGTACATCTCAGGGATGCCAACCAGGCTGTCCTCGCACAGTTGACAGCGCTACTCCATTAACACATACATATATATTTATTTTTTGGAGCGATGCAAAACACGTCTGTACTCTTTCAAAGTACATGTAATATAGTATATTTTATTTTTTCAAAGCTCCAAGAGCTATCTACCCAATAACTAAAACTTGACAGAAAAGTATTATACTAACTTCCCTTCCGGGAATGTAAAAGGTAGAAGAAAAAAAAAATTTTTTTTCGTAGGCTATGGAAAAATGAATCAATAATCAATCAATAATAATATTAAAGGTATTAAAGAAAATTTTGTATTGAACTACTCATACGAAGAACTCTAATTGTGGCATTCCAGCTGCGTTCGTGTATCATATTTCAGCTCGTTATGCTTTTCTCTTGGCATGAATGCCGTGATGATTATTTGACGTGGACACCTTAGACTGCACCATGCCATTAGCATTCTGTGTGGATAATCTAACCCTGCTCGTAGTGATCTAAAATCTTACCACACACTTATTGTACATATCACCATCATTCATCGTAGGCAATGATCATTCAGGCCAGTTCAAAGCATGATATTGTAATAATGAGCTACAAAATGATTTCGGAATTCGTACAACCAAACGTTAAGATAGTTAACAAGGAAGAGTCAAAACATCCTCCGGATTCAAGGCGTCACACCAGTGTCGTAAACGAAAAAAACACCAATGACGGCTCAGACGATGATGAGACGGAATTAACAAACTTAAATTGGCTACTAAGAAATCAAACTATTGCCTGGCCCAACGCGATAAATAACGAATTGGATGATGAAGCCAACACGGCACTATTACGAACCGATGATGAAGATGACAATAGTAAACGAGATGGGAGCACAAACAACTCTTGTGCAAACTCAAATTTCGGATCTAAATCATTGAAGGTAATAGGCCCTATATCAAATCAAACAGTTCAAAGAGTACAACCAAGCAAGCCAACACCAACAGAACGCTTCGAAATATTTATAAATAAACTTAAAAGGTATTTATTGTATTATGTAACTAATTGATACGTTAATGTTTTTATAAGCAACTTTTAGAGATCTGAAGGAGTATGAAAAGTCGGCATATAACTATAAAAATGACATCACTCGGAAACCTCCATTCAATTATTCACATATTATTGGAATGGCAATGCTAGAAAAAGGGCGAATTACATTGCAACAAATTTGCAGCTGGATCGAAGCGAGATTTGCATTTTTTCGTGTTCGGAAAAAGTGGAACGTAAGTTAAAATTATTATGCATGGTACATGGAATTGTTACATACGACTGCACCCAACCAAAAGTGGTACACATAAAAAATATTTTAAATTTTGCTTTTATTAAGCGTGGGTTTCGTCCAATATAATTTTGGTAAAGAATATAATATTTTGTATGAGACCTGCGGTTGAAAAAAGACGTTCTGATGCGACTGAGCTAAGTTGATAAGACAAGTGCTTTCGCGCAAGCTTTTCATTAGTTCATTGAATCTACGTTTCATGGAATGTTTTGGACATCTTAAATAAAACTCGACCTCCTCTTGCTTCCATGTTTGGTAAAGTTTCCTCTTCTTGGGCTTCTTTAATTAAATTGTCAAAAGCGGTCCATATACCGGTATAAATATCTTACATTCAGCTCTTTGAGACTTTTCTGGAACATTACCCACATTATCTCTCTTTGTAATTTTAATTAGAGAGGTAAGTGTTCTTTTCGCCAGTATGTCTCTATTTGGGTTATTGTTGTTAATGTTGTTGATAAAAAAATATCTCCTAACTCACCAAATAATGAAATCTTCCATTGATTCCGGATATCAAACTGTCAAAAAAATTTAAATGTTCCGGGCTATTTTTCCTGTTGTCGTTCACTACGTGCTGGTCCTTAATCTGTTCAACGACGCTTGTTGCACCTGTTGCATTTGTTTAATTTTATCGATCTGTCATCGAAATGGACTGACAAATAAGTTGGGCCATCAATCCATTTTTTGTTTTCGTTTCATTTATCGGTACTGATTTCAAGTCGATAATGGACTGAGACTGAACTGACCGTCTAAAAAGGGACTTTAATAAGCTAAATGTATATATCGGTATTGTATCGGAATGTCCGATTTTCAACTCCAATAATCGAAATCGAAATTGTATAGGTAAAATGTTGTATCGTTACATCTCTACAGCTGTTTTTCAGTAAGCGAAACAATAATATGAATGCAATGTGAAAAGGCTTTTGAAGCAACCTACTTTTTCAGCACTGTGAAAAGGGCATTTTATTATATATTCGTTACCATATTTACAATAGCAATAATAATTTTTAAAAACTTCATACATATATATACAAATATATTCTTTAGAACTCTATCAGACATAACTTATCTCTGCACCACTGTTTTCGAAAGATTGACCGGAAACGTGAAGAGAAAGGAAAAGGAGGTTATTGGGAGCTAGGAATAGATCCGAGAAAATGTGAACGTAAACGAATTCGCAACCGGAAATCATCACAATTAAAAACTAAACATGCGGTTATGATACACAATGCTACTGAAACGTGTTTGATATCGCCTCCGCAAGAAAACTCTTTATCAACTATATCTGCTAGTGATAAGAACTATTACATTCCATCTTCTTCATATAATCAAGATAAGCTACAGAGTATAACACAATTCATTTTCGATGATCTTAAAACTGACAACACTTTGCTTCAACAACTCCAAAACGAGGAGAGATATGATCTACAGGATATGGAATCGAGCGATTTTAATGTTATGAAATCTTCACATACAGGAGGACACATTGGCTTAAATGGTTTATCTTTGACCAATTTATTAAGTTGTCCACCACTATTAAATGATTCCAAATGTGATGACTTATACACATATAAAAAAGACAACGTCCAACAGCAATACGAACTAGGCACCATTATCATAAGTACCGCCACCTCTTTCAGCGGTGAAACTTCACCCAGAAGTTTTAACTGCCTTATCAACGAAAATTATTCCAACTCGAATGTAGTGAGTATTTAAAACCAGCAAAAAGAAGGTTACCTTTGGCTCTGCCAAATTGCAATACTTTTCACGCATTACGTTTTTGTCTAAACTCCTGTACTGTACATACAGAAATATTATATTACATCAGTGCACATACTGCATTTCAACATTGAGTTCAGAACGTCTTCAAATTAAATTTTACTTCAATAACAAAAAAATCGGCCAAAAGCGAGTCAGACTCGTACACGGAGAGTTGCGTTCCAGATTGGGTTTGTATGGGAGGTACCCCCTAGTTGGCTAATTTTGCTGATTCCAACAAATTTACCTCGCCTATGGTATCTAAATTTCAGTTCGATAGAACAAAAAACAAAAAAGTTTTTCTAATAAGAATCTGAATTTTATTGAGGGTTTGTATGGTGGTCCTAGTGGTCCGATCAAACTGAAAAACAATATAAGTTTCTGATGCATAGCTACCAACCAACCAAATTTCAAGATCGTGGGGTTACTGGATCGTATAGCAAACCAAAATGTTTCTTGTATGAGGACCCCTTTAAATTTTTGAATATAAGTAGTTATTTTAGTATTTGTTGTTGTTGCCCGGATAGAACTACACATTCTGTGAAAATTTAGTCCCTATCTACGAACGAAGTCTCTGTAATAGGGTTCCGTTTGGGTCCGGAACACTAAAAATAAGTTTTTCTAATAAAAACAAAAATTAGTTTGGGTTTGTATCGCCTCGTCTGATTAAGAATATAAGTACATATATACTTTATGGGGTATCCGATGTCTCCTTCTGTCTGTTACAAACTTAGTATTCACTGCGTGAAGAGTTTAACGATTCATTTTTCTTAAGTGCACAAAAACATGGATGTAAAGCTTTTTGTTGCATTTCAGATTTATACAGAAGATGAAGTGCCACAAGCCAGCGAGGATGTAATCATTTCATCATACTTAACAAGCCAGGCTATGGTAGACGGACATCACGCAAACATAAATCACATTAAGAATGACGGACCTAATGTTATCGTTGAGCATTTGCCACAGCTTGAGGAATGCATATCTGGTCAGACAGCCACTTTTTCAACTGCAAACAGTGGCAGCCTTACAACAGTGAACTGTGACTATGCCACTAATCTCAGACCGTTCGTAGACGGAATCGATGAAGCTTTTCATTATCTCCACAATATAGAGATAAATCGTAGCGAAGATATTTTAGATAGTTTATTGGATGTCTGCGTAAGCGAATACTAGAGGCAATTAAATTTAAAAATCCACCAAACAAACAAACAAGTTCCTTAGACAAAAAGAGGAAAAATAATATAATAGTTTCATCTAAACATTTTCACTTTTAATTATACCCTAAGTTATATTACCACGACGAACTATAAAATTAACTTAATCTTAATTAGCTCTTTCAAATACATATGTATGTATTGTGTTTTTATTTTGACTAAGGGCATTTACGCAACGTGTTAAATGTCGAAAACGTCTACAATTTTTGAAAACTGTCAAGGTTATAAAAAGTGTCCGTTGGTCCAAATAAAAATAAAATTACTACGCGTAATAATTTTCCGAAAACGTAGTAAACATTGTGAATTTATTATGAATGGCAACCCAAAGTGAAATGTTCAGCCAATTTAATTAAAATAATTGATTCAGAGCAAATACTAAATTATTTATTGCAATTTGTATATTTATTTCAATAAATTAACTTTTACACATTTTCTGGTATTTTTAATTTGTTGCTTAAATCAACCGGTTGCGTGACAACCGAATAAAATTTTTGCCATTTATTTGCGAACTCTGATAAATACCTCAATAGGCGAGTGTGTAAATAGCCGGATTGGCCGATGAATCAGGCTAATAAACCTTTTTTTTTTTGTGTTTTTCTTTTCATTTCAAATTTTGTAACTACAGCAAATAAGTGACAATACAACAAAACTCATTTTGGACTAATATAAAATTGTTAAAGTTTAATAATAAAGATTTACAAAGTTGAAAATTGCAAGGGGAGGAATAGAGAAGAATAAATCAATATGATACAATATGAAGTAAAATGTGACTGCAACTCTTTGACTTGCGAGCGAGATGAAATGAGCGCACGTGCAATGTCCTAATGGCATTCGACTGTTTTTTGGAAATCATGACGTGGAGCAGTATAACAAACGGATCCTAAACGCTAGCCCAGACAAGATATTTTCACTGAGAACAGCTGACCAACTAGCTCATTTAGGACAACAACTGCACAAGAAGTCAGGTGTATTGACCTACGAAATTATGCTCGTTATTGGACGCCCTTATATGAGAACGACAAACATAGATGTGACCGATGGCTTAGCAAATGGAGCTATAGGATTTTTGGAATTAATTGAATATCCGCATGATATTAAACCTGAAATTGTTAATGACGAAAACAGACTTGATCAAATAAACAATGGTTCCGCTTATCGCCTCTGGTTATGATTTCCTCTTAGTTGTACAATTGGACTTAAATTAAGGAACCTTTCTTCAGGACGTGTTCAGAGACATGACATTGTAAAGGATTTGGTTCCTATCGCCCGAAGAAATGCTTCAATCTATTGGAATACCAATCGTATTATTAGCGCTAAGCTAAATCACTTCGCTTTAATACAAGCGTGTGGGATGACAATTCACAAATCGCAAGGAGGTACCTTCCACCAGATTGTATGAAAAATCGCATGACCAACAACTCGTTTATGTCGCACTTTCAAGAGTCACAAGTCTTGAAGAACTATTTATTGTAACGAAAAACGACGATAAAAGATTACATCATGGACGAAGAGTTGCACGCAGTTTGCTTTCCCTTCAAACGGAGTTTGCAAGGCTTGCAAATAATTCTCCAAAAACCCACTTGAATACTATTTACATCAACTTTGCTTCAGATGATGCTGAACCACTCATTCACTTTTTAATGGATATACTTAACTTGCAAATGACCACTAGTCGACCCATTCCAACAACCAACTTGCCTATGATTCTGGGGGGGTAACATTAACATCAACTTTGCTTCAGATGATGCCGAAGCACTCATTCACTTTTTAATGGATATACTTAACTTGCAAATGACCACTAGTCGACCCATTCCAACAACCAACTTCTTCTCGAAGTTTGTGGATTTAGAATCAATAATGTATATATCATATTTTAGCTATCATCGACCAATAATCGCCTACATGAAGTAAATAAATTTAATACTGAAATTTTGCATCAAACTTTCATTAACTAATTTTGTAACATAGTCAACGTGTTTCACATCAAAGTCTCTGCAATAGTGTTCCTTTTGGTACCGTTTGGGTCCGAAACCCTAAAAACCCAAAAAAAAAATATATATATAACTATCCGGAGGGAGGGGCCGAACAGACTCTTTGTTGTTTTGAGTCATCGGGCTGGCCGGCTCTAGACTATTCAGGTATTTATGTTTATAGCAGGAAAGTAAATACTTAAAGTGTTTCACTCTCATTTTATTTAATTTGATTTTCCGGTTTATTAAGTTTTATTTAATTAGTATTAAACTTTACTAAGATCATATTAACCCAAAATGAGTTTTGTTGTATTGCCACTACCGTAAAATTAAATTTTTTTTTTTTGTAAATATCTTTTATGCGCATTGCGGAGTAGTAAATTTTTAAAAATATTCATCGTTGTTTTTTTAAGGAGCCTGTTTTAAGATCACTGATATTATGCGCACATATGGCAAGGTTCTGTTGCTAAGCGGATTAGCTGGCTGGGCAGTAGTAAAATCAAAAAATCTTAATTGTTTTTTGAGTAAGCATATATTTGAGATAACGAAAATTAAGCAAAACAAATTCAGAAAAAGCAAAATAATCTGAAAATAAGGTTAAGGAATTTTAAAAATGGGCCATGTGCAAGTCAGACTCGTACACGGAGCGATTGGGGTTTGTATGGATGTACTCCCTCTAGGGTCCGATTTGACTGATTCCAACAAATGTACCGTATCTATATCAGAAACCTATACTGACAATTTAGTCAGTTCAATAATCCAAAAAACAATAAAATTTTTCGAATAAGAACCTGAATTTTAATGGTGGGTTTATATGGGAAGTACCCCTCGTAGTTGGCCGATTTGGCTGATTCCAACAGATGTCAAAAACTTATAGTAACTAAATTTCAGTTCGATAGAAAAAAAAACAAAAAAGTTTTTCAAATAAGAACCTGAATTTTAATGTGTGCTCCGATCAAACTATTTAGCTGTGGCAACAACTTAGCTGCAGAATTTTTTGGACGAGAGATGCACTTGGCTTGATGAATGGAATATAAAAGTTGTTGCCGCCATAAATGTTATATATTTAATTTTCATCGTCGTTATAACTTGGGCTGCCAACGGCGAAAATAACATACACCGATTAACACTTTTTTTTACTGGCGGAAAACGAGATGCAGTAAAAAATATTTTTAAGCGCATCAAATTAATCATAAATAGAAAGGTTATCTTCAACTATGCCGAAGATGAAATACTCTTCACGGGAGGCGGTGAATGTTTCATTGTAGTATTCAAATGGGTGGTTGGATTGGTAGATACCCCTTAGTCGTCCGATTCGGCCGGTACTGACAAATGTCTTGGGCCTATCTTGGAAACTCCACCTGAAAGTTGTGGCCGATTTTGGAAGCGATTACCTATTCTATTGGAAAGGTTTGACATCTGTCAACAAAAATTAACAACAACACTGTTTTTTGCCTCTTCAAAAATGTCCGGATTTGTGTTAAATAAACAGCATTTGCGGGAAGTTTTGATTTTCTTTTTTTAAGGGAAGAAAAGTACAGCTGAAGCTGAATCGAATGCTTGAGGAAGTTTATGGTGAATCTGCCGATAAGTCATGCAGAGTGTGTCTTCGACGCTTCAAAAGAGCGTCCTGGCCAACTCAAAAAGTTTGAAGATGAGGTATTGGAGGCTTTACTGGATCAACAGCAAGCAATTTCCGTTCGGTTAAAACAATTGGGATTTATTCAAAAGCAAGGATATTGGGTGCCGTACAAGTTAAAACCGAGAGATGTCGAAAGGATTCCCTTCTGAACTGTTTTTTGAAAGACATCAAAGGAAGGGGTTTTTGCACCGGGTCATGACTGGAGATAAAAATGGATATACTACGATAACCCCAAGAAGAAAAAATACTATGCCATGTCTGGTGAACCCGTTCCATCATCGTCTACATCGACGGCAGAGCAAAACATCCACGGTTCAAAGGACATGCTCTGCATGTGGTGGGACCAGACGGGTGTTGAACTAATAAAACCAAACGAAACCATTAATGCGGAACGTTATCGAATACAAATAATGCGTTTCAGCCGTGCATTGCGTGAAAAACGGCCAGAAACAGCCGAAAGGCATGACAAGGTGATTTTGCAACATGACAACGCTCGGCCCCAAGTAGCTGTAACGGTCAAAAATTACCTGGAAACGCAGAAATGGGAGGTCTTACCCCACCCGCCGTATTCTCCAGACCTTGCTCCTTCCGACTTTTTTCTTTTTTTTTTTGTTGCGTTCTTTATTATTTATTGCATCACTTTGCATACAACACAAAGCATAACAATAATTGAGAAATTTTAAAACTAAGTTAAAAGTTTCTATAGTGGTGAGCAGGAAATGGGGCAGGAAACTCATATAAGATAATGATCGAGCTAGTGGATTAGGATGTTCCTAGAGCTTAACAAGATATTTTTGTTTCATTTGGTCCAATTCGGTTTTATTTAGTGGGACGTTAAGGTCTCTGTGGATATTCGCGTTCGAAATGTACCAGGGAGCACCTGTTAAGAAACGAAGTATTTTTGATTGGGCTCTTTGGATGACTTCAACGTTACTTGGGCTTGCGTTCCCCCAAAGCTGGGAAACGTATGTCCAAATAGGCTTTATTAAGCTGTTATATAACAGCACCTTTAGATCGAGGCTTAGCCCAGATCTTGGGTTTAAGAGCCAGTGAAGGGACTGGGCTTTTAATTTCATGGAAATTTTTTTGGCTTCTACTCGTATATGCTTCCGCCAGGTGAGTCGTCTGTCTAAATGACTCCTAGGTAAGTGACTTCAGTACAGTGTGGTACGGTAGTGTTGTTTAAAGTGATGGACGGACAGTGTCTCTTGTTTAAGGTGAATGTTACGTGCTTGCATTTATCCGGATTGACTTTTATACGCCAATTGTCTAGCCAGTTCGATACCAGTTGTAAATGATCACTTAGCTCTTACGTCGCTTTTTTGGGGCAGCGTGAGTGACTGATGATTGCAGTGTCATCCGCAAAGGTTGATGTCATAAGGCGGGGATTTGTAGGTATGTCAGGAGTGAAAATGACGTATAAGAGCGGACCGAGAACACTGCCTTGTGGGACGCCAGCATTAATGTGGATCTCACCACGAATAACCTTTTAGTAGTAGTTGCTGTGAGTTCTGTGGAAGCACGCTTAAATATATATAGCTGAACAGTATTCTCGGTGCTCAAAAGCCGTTCTGATACCCATAGTGACATGGTTTACTTGCTCGATTGTACTGCGTTTTGATCTAAACCCGAATTGATGTGTGGGGATAATGTTGTTTGCGTTTATATATGGTATGAGCTTCTTAATAAAAATTTTTTCAAATAATTTTGATAGCACCGGCAGCAAACTTATAGGCAGATAAGAGGACACAATTAATTTGTCTTTACCAACTTTATGGATCATAATTATTACAGACTTCTTCCAAAGTGCTGGAAAGTAGCCCACTTTGAGTATTGCGTTAAAGAGCATTGCAATTAATGATATTGCACAGTTTGGTAGCTCAATAATCATCTTGGGAGTGATGAGATCGTGTCCAGGCGCTTTCTTTGGGATTAAGTTATGAATTGCTGCTCTTATCTCATTTGAATTAGTTTTAAGTACGCTGCAATTAGCCAATAGAGCGCATGGCTGCTGGGGAAGCTGAAATCCGTTTCTTGGCAAGTTTGGTTGAAAGACGGATTTGAGGTGGTTAGCAAAAGTGAAAGCCTTTTCCTCGTCAGATCTCGCCCAGTTTCCACTTTGATCCCGGATGGGGCTGTCAGCTGTTATTGGTGGATTCATGCGGTCTTGTGCTCTCCAAATCGAAAACTTGGTACTCGTTGATGAAAGGTTTTCAATGTAGTGCCTTTGGATTTTGCGATCTTCAGTCTTAAGAGCATTTCTTAATTGTTTTTTAGCAGTTTTGAGTCTTTGTAACGAAGCGGGCGATCGACTGATCTGCCATTCGCGTCTTAGCCGGCGTTTTACTGAGACTAGCCGTTCAATTTCCGCACTAGTTAATACGACAGTATTCTTGGAGCCCGGTTGTACATTCGGTGTCGTGTCAACAGCAGTGCTCGCAATGGTTATGTTGAAGTGTTCCAGAGACTTGTCAATGTCTGTTCTGGTATCAAGTTTTGGCCTCATACAAATGTGGGTGCTGACGTATTTTTTATACCTAAGCCAATCAGTCTTCCATGAGGTAAGCTTAAGGGAAAGATCGCTTTTTGTGGGATGCTCCAGTAAGTGAAAAGTGACTGGAGAATGGTCTGAAGGTAGCTCGGCATGAGTTTCCGTTGAAATCACACTACGAGAGATACTACGAGTAACTGCAAAGTCGATTAGGTCAGGAATTTTCCTTGGATCCGCTGGCCAATATGTAGGCCTTCCCGGAGAAGCAAAGTTGAGTTTGTTGATTGGATTTATTAATGTGTTGTAGAGCTGTTTTCCTTTAGGATTTGCAAGTCTAGAGCCCCAGTGAGGGTGTTTAGCATTAAAGTCACCTGCCGCTAGAAATTAGGACCCTAGGGTGTCGAAGAACTGCTTGAAGCACGATTCGGAAATCGAAAATCGGGGTGGACAGTAGACGGATGAAAGCGTCAAATTTCCATTTGAAGTTTCGATGACAATCGACGTAGCCTGCATGTAGTTTTGCGAGTATGATACCGACTTATAGTGTTTTAGTCGCCTTCTGATGAGTATACCCGTTCCGGTGGTGTATGGCGTAGGAGTAGCCCGGGATCTCGAATTTATATCTATTTGTAAGGTGCGTTTGAGAGAGCAATAAAACTTCAGTTTCTGTATCGGATACGTATTTTATGAGCTCAAGTTTGTGCTTCGATACGCCGTTTGCGTTCCAGGAAGTTATTTTGAACGAAGGCATTTTAAGTACAGAGTTTTTGTAAGATTAGAGTTTGCGTTTTTAATATCTCTTGAAGCATGTTTTGCATTAATAATGTAGTCTGGGACATACTTGTATAAAATTAGCAATCATATTTTCAAGAGAGCTATGTGGTGTGGGTGGTGTTATTTCCTGAGTTTTTTTGAGATTGTTGTATTGTACGCTTGGTAGTATCTGTTACTTTCTCTGGCACTACGGCGGATATTTGTTGCGAGCCAGGTCGCAGTGCGGATGCGTATGTAATGTTGGGAGCGCACTTTTAATTTCCTTAGTGTCAACTCCAGCTTCTATTCAGCCCTTTACTACTCTTAAGTTGGTACGTATAGTAGTTTTTGTTGGCATCACTGAGGAATTTCGAAACTATCTTGTAATTGTTCTCAGTGTAGATTTGCAGTTTAGTTTCATGTACTTTGCCTTTGGTTAGCGGAACAATGTGAAAATTGTTGTTGCCGATAAGTTGCGCTATCTGTGATACAAGATTGTTTGAACTGCGCTCGCGAATGTAAATTGGGGGAGACTTGGTTTGCTTGACAGCTGGGGCCTCTTCTACGTCGATGGGATCATTATCGCTGCTAAGAGCTTCAAATCTGTTTCCTTTCAAAACGTTGGGCTCATTGGTTGGGGTAGAAGAGGTATTCGATCTCTTAGATTTGTTTCCAGAGTTAGGTTTATGTGGACTGAGTTTCCGTTTAATCTGCACATAGCGATCAATTCCAGTCTGTACTGCCGAACCTTTTGATTTTGCGGTCTCCTTCTTGTGCGGGATAACTGTTTCCGTTATTTTACTGCCGACAGGGCTTTGGTGACTCATTGAAGAAATTTGACGTGCTGCTATAAGAGGAACAGAGTTAGCACTATAAGTTTTTTCTTTACCGTTTGTGCTGGATGTGTATGCTGCTTGTTCTCTCTGAACTGTATCAAATATGGGTGCCAAGGTTGTTGCAGTGACCAATGATGAAATTGAACAGGTAGTTGTTGATGTTGCTATTGATGCAACCGTTTAAGTAGCGGTTGTTGATGTTGTTGTGGGAGGTAGTGTACAGAGCATCACAGGTGAAGCACATTGCGAACCCATGAGGTTTTATTGTTTGTGTTATAGCTTGTAATGTTGTTTGCATTGTTGTTTGTTTGCTGGGCGGAGCTTGCTTCTAGTGACTGCGAGCGGATGGTGAAGTACCCGCAGTTGGAGAGCCTACGCGTGAGGAGCGTCAGTTCCACTCATCAGCGACACACAAATTGGCCTCGGATTCAAAATACCGTTACACTTTTCGTTGTTATTGTATATTTTTTGTTTTTGGTGTAATGCTTGTTTAATTTTTTTTTTTTTATTTTTTCAAAAGGAATCGATAGCGCAAATTTTTTAACATGTCCTTACTCACCGACGATCAAAAATCGAAATCCTTCCGACTACAGGCCTTTTTGACGGATGCAAAACGATTTGGGGTCACCGGTTCGGGTCTTTTGAAGAAATCGAAAAATGGTACAATGATTGGATCGAGGCCAGAGGGGACGCATTTTTTAGAGATGGTATTCGAAAATTACCAGAGAACGGAAAAAGTAGTCGTTTTCGGCGGACATTACTTTGAATGATGTATTTTTTACCTTTTTCAATAAAAAACACTTTTTTTTAACACAAAAAAAAAACGGACCGAATTAATTTGTACTCCCAATACATAAAGACGGACAGATGTCATGGCTTAATCAGTTCGTCTAATCGAGATGATCAAGAATATATTATATGTATATACTTTATGTGGTTTTTTTTGTCTCCTTCTGCCTGTTACAAACTTCATGACAAACTTGTAATACTATTCACTTCCGTGAAAAGTATACAAATTGTTAAGAAAAATAAATTACCGTATATTAATAATAATAAAAAACAAGAGTAAACAAATAAATGATTTTGAGTGCAATAAAAATTCGAGAATCTCCGCCGGCAACATTCTTAAAAATATTTCTCGGTATTCTGGTATTGACCGCCACTTTGACGCCAGTTACATACACACGCGCATTTCTTGAGACGCAAGGACAGACAGCGTGATAGAAAATACAATTAAACGGCGTAATAAATTTCGGGAGTGGAAAATGAAACATACGGGAAATTTGGAAAAAAAAATCTGTTTTTGCAACTTGGAGCAGTGATCACTTCGTTGCCGGTACGTAAAAATTTGCATTGCGTTTTGACATTTATGTACTTACATATGTAGACGCAAATATAACTGCGCAATAAGTGCGACAGTGGCGAAATAGTATATGTGTGTACACGCAAAAACTAACTGTGTAATAAATGCGACAGTGCTGAAGTAGTTCGCAAGAGCAAAGACATTTGATAATACATATAAAATTATGTCGATTTGCAAGATATGCAATGCGGAGGAAGATCCATACGGTATACATGATACATGGGTACAGTGTGATAAATGCAACCAATGGTTTAATTTCTCCTGCTCTGGAGTGGACGATGGTATAAAAGAGTGGAATTGGAGCTGCGCTTGATATGAAACAGTCAGTGATATTGCGGGCACAATGCGCACCCCATCAGGCCCAATAATGCATTCACCAGTACGGCAAGGATATTCTCCACTAATAGCATTAAACCAAAGTGTCGACGAGCAGGCCACTCGAGGTAACGCTACAAATCAAAGATTCGACGAGCAGGCCAATAATAACGCAACGATAAAGTTATGCGAGGCGAGTCCACAACAGGCAACCTCTAGCGCATCCACGGATACAACGCATCATAAGCAGCAATTAATGCTTGCCATATTAGAGGAAAAGAGAGCCGCAGAAATGAGGTAGATAGATCAGAAGTACCAACTACTCGGGCAGTTGGACCCGGCAGGCACGTCAAATTTAGATAATTCGTCTAATCAATTTGTGACAGCAAACAACTTTTGCCCACCATGGTTGAAAAGGTGAGAAAGCTGCAGCCACCCAAAAGACAATCTAGAAACCTTGATCGAGTTCGCATTGGCTGTAAGAAATATATGCGCGACAATAGAAACTTGCAAACTGGATGCCCACCTCAACAACCCCATGCTAGCAAAGGAACTCATTGACAAGTTGCCAAGTCATCACAAGCTGAGTTGGGCTATGCACACTCGGGACAGTTCAGTGCCAATAATAAAAGAGTTCAGCGATTGGATTTATCATATGGCAGAAGCAGCGTCTACCGCAGTATCGCCTTCAACATACAAAATGAGTACAGTCAACGCGCACATTAAAAATTCATCGTCAAGTGATGATCCACCAAATGACAAAGTACAAACGTCACAGAACATAATGCATTCAATGCGAATCAATCGCTCATTTCGTTGCTAAGTGTGATAAATTTCACCGCTCATCAGTAAAGGAAAGATGGGAAATTGTGAAGAGTAAAAGAGCTTGCTTTAGGTGTTTCAAAAATCACCGTAGAGGTTGTTTCATAAAGAAACCTTGTGGCGTGGACGGTTGCCAACATAAACATCATCCACTGCTCCACGAAAGGGATGCGGAAAGCAACTTTACGGAGAATAAACAAGCAATCGTAAGTACTCATCAAGCCGAAAAGTTTACTAATCAGTTTTTTCTCATAGTACCGGTGAAACTGCACGCACTTAACAAAACAATCTAGACGTATGCGTTTTTAGATGAAGGATCGTCAGTGACGTTTATTGACGAAACGATATTCAAAGAGCTAGGCATTATAGGCGTATCTATGCCATTATGTTTGCAATGGACCAGCGAAACCATTCGCAATGAGGACGGATCCGTACAAGCATCGATACAGATATCAGCACTTAATGGTAACAAACGATTCTTGCTTAACAATGTACACACCGTTCGAAACATCGCGTTACCCCAGCAATCAATCCACGCAAAAGAACTGAGCACAAGGTACCCGTATTTAAACACATACCAGTGCCTTCATATACCAACGCCATGCCAACTGTGCTAATCGGCATAGACAATTGGAATATCGCGGTTCCACGCAAGATTCGTGAGGGCAATCATAGCGACCCAATCGCTTCTAAATGCCTACTAGGATGGAGTGTTCAAGGCACCGGAGCTCACATTGCATCACGGCGACTGTAAGTGGCAAGAGCTCCACGACGCTGTGAAGGATAGATTTGGCCTCGAATCGGTTAAGCCAAAAGAACTGCCTGAACTGAAATGACGACAAGAGGTCAATGGAAATTCTCGACAAAACCTTGTCAAAGTAAATGGACAATTTGAAGTCCGGTTTCCTGTGGCGCAACGAAAAAACCGAGCTTCCTGAGAGCTATAATAACGCCGTCAACCGTATTAGCTGCTTGAAAAGAAAACTTATGAAGGAGCCCGAATTGTACGACAAGATTGAATCACAGGTTCAAATCTTGATACAGAAGGGATATGCAGTCGAGCTATCTAAGCACGAAGTGTATGCAGAAAATTAGCGAGCATGGTATTTACCCATATTTATCGCATTGAATCCTAATAAGCCCAAAAAATAAGACTCGTCTGGGATGCAGCTGCAAAGTCTCATGGCGCATCTCTGAATGATTTCCTGCTGACTTTGCCAGACCTCTTAAACCCACTTGTAGACATTCTGCTCGCGTTTAGAGTGGGCCAAGTAGCCGTTTGTGGAGATATTGGGGAAGAATCAATATACGAAAGGAGGATATGCATGCTCAACGCTTTCTATGGTTTGACAAGCACAGAAACCAGTTGCTCACATACGTGATATAAGCTGCGCATCATGTATAGCGCACTATGTACGCAATAAAAATGCTGAGTCATATCGTCAACATTATCAACATTATCTTCGAGCATATGAGGCTATCAAAGAAGCTCACTGCGTCGATGACTACATAGACAGCAAAAATAGCGAACAGAATACTGTTGAGGTGGCTAACCAGGTTCGAATGGTACATTACCTTTCTGATAGTTAAATCGCATCATGAGAAGTTACATCATTTAAGTCATGAAACAACAATCAACAATATAAAGGGAGCTTATCACATTCCTCCTTTGCGTGTACTATACAGATCAGTACGTATATCCTGTCATATATGCAAACTCAACAATGCCATATCCGATCCACCGCAAATGGCCAGAATACCGGCAGCAAGATTGGCCAGCTATTCCAAGCCATTTACATATACGGGCCTGGACTACTTTGGACCAGTATTAGTAAACGTTGGCAGACATCAGGAGAAGAGATGGGGAGTACTATTCACTTGCTTGTCGCTCAGAGCAGTGCACATCGAAATCGCATATATCTTGGACACCTGTATCATGTGCATACGCAACTTTATGGCTCGTCGAGGCACACCAGCAGAATTTTACTTCGACAACGGTACTAATTTCCGGGCATCGGAAAAGGCTCTATGAGAGGAGCTTGTAAACGTGGACTATTGCAAAATTATCATTAAGTACGATCAAATAACTCACCTGGCACCCCACATATGGGAGGCGCATGGAAACGTCTCGTGCGCAGTAAGAGCCGTATGCCCATCATACTCCTTCATCGACGAGAGTCTCCGCTGCGCTGTAATGGAAGTAGAATTCATCATCAATTCACGTCCAGTAACTTTCGATAGCTTGGAGTCTGACGACGACGTCGCCCTAACGCCAAACCACTTACTGATGGGTTCTGCTGACGGCTATAAGCCCATTTGCAACGATTTGTTGGACATAAGGCAGTGCTGCCATCAAACCCAAAAATTCGGCGACCGATTCTGGCGGCGGTGGATGAAAGAATACATACCAATGCTCACCAGATGTGTGAAATGGTTCAAAAAATGTCGACCAATATCAATCGGAGACATCGTCATAGTAGTAGATGATAACCTCCTGAGGAACTTCTGGCCAAAGGGACGTATCATAAGTGTAGTTACAGCTAAAGACGGGCAAGTCAGGCGTGTCACTATACGAACCGAGCAAGGCGTCATAGAGAGACCGGCAACGAAGGTGGCGGTATTGGATGTCGGCACGAAAGATGGTAAACAACCACAGGGGCTATTTACGAAGGGGGGAATGTTGCCGCCATATTTGCATCGTCCGTTATAACTTGGGCTGCCAACGACGAAAATAACATACACCGATCAACACTTTTTTTACCGGCGGAAAACGACATGCAGTGATCAACACCCTTTTTACTTCTGGAGTCGGCGAAAAAAGGATAGAAAAAACACGAAATATTTTTAAGCGCATCAAATTAATCCAAAATAGAGAAGGTTATCTTCGACTATGCCGAAGATGAAATACTCTTCACGGGACGCAGTGAATGTTTCATTGTAGTATTCAAATGGGTGGTTTGATTGGGAGGTACCCCCTTAGTCGTCCGATTCGGCTGGTTCTGACAAATGTCTTGAGCCTATCTTGGAAACTAATAGTGTCCAAGTTTCAGTTCGATAGGACAAAAAATAAAAAAGTTTTTCTAATAAAACATGAATTCAAATGGGTGGTTTGTATTGGGTTTGTTCTGACAAATGTCCTGTGCCTGTATTAGAAACTGATAGTGTCCAAGTTTCTGTTCGATAGGACAAAAAACTAATAAGAACATGAAATGGGTGGTTTGTATGGGAGGTATCCCCTAGTGGTCCGATTCGGCTGGTTCCGACAAAATGTACTGCGTATAGTAAAATGGAAGATTCGTGCAAAATTTCAACTCTCGAGGTCAAAAAGAGAGGGACTAGTTTGCATACATACAGACGGACATGGCTTAATCAATTCGTATAATCGAGCTGATCAAGAATATATATACTTTATGTGGTCTCTTTTGTCTCCTTCTGCCTCTTACAAACTTCATGACAAACTTATAATAGTATTCACGTGAAGAGTATAATAATAGCCCATTTACAATTAATTAATCAGATTGAAAAGGCGATTATTTTGATGTTGTAAAAATAAGTGATTAATATTCGGATTATTCGTCATAATCTTCTTCTTAATCAACTGGTCTGTTAACTTGTTAGTCGGTGTGGCCAACATAAAACGTCTGATGATGATTTAAGAAAATTTCAAATTTTTAACTTTTTGTTAAAATTTTAACAAAATACGCAGCCGGAATGAAATTGAAACTGCAAGAACTATTTGCACACATTGCAATTTGATGTAAATCATGTATTTTTTCCAAATTTTTTATTTGAACTTAGAGCAACATACGCACACGTTCATGTGTATGTATAATCAAAACAAAAATGAGCTGATTAAAAAAGAAAATTAAACACTGTGAACACCAGATTAAAATTTTAATATTTTTTAGTCAATGCGCTATAATTAAAATAAAAATATTAATAAAAATTAAGCTTATTAAACGGCTGTTTTATTCAATATATACTGCAGCATATAAAAAAAAAATCCTATGTTACGTTATTCACTAATATAAAATACTAAAAATAAAAGTATGTATGAATAAATTATTTTCGATACCTGTTAGAAAATGAATACAACGCACATGTTACAGGAAAAATAAGACTTTTAAAAAAATAGTTTATTTCAGTGAACAAAAAAAAAACACTAATCAAGTTTCCTCTGAATCTAAATTTTAAATTAAAAACAAAAAATTGTTTTCGTTGACTTGCGAACTGGACTCGAACCCAAATCAGTCTCAAATGCAATCATATATGCCAATAGAGCATTAACTTTGATTTATTGACCCCTTCATACCATTCACACCACAATGTTTGAGTATACACTGATCATCATCAGATAAGCGCCCCCTCTCTTACTCACTTGTTTTCGCTAATTTCTATTTTCCTATTGCACACAATTTCGTAATTTTTGTTATGTTTTTGCAATTTCCATATGTAGTCTTTTTAATCAGAAACAGAAGCTCGATAGATGTTATGTTTTTTTACTATTTTGTTTAATATTGTTTCTTTATTTTGCGTCATCACAAAATTTTTTGTATAGATTAAACTATTAATTTTCTTTAAATTAACGCTAAATATGGGAAGATGAATAGTTTCATTTTTGGAAGAAAAGTTGTTGAAAAACATGGCAAAAGCAGAACAAATATGATGTTGAACTTCGCCTATGCCGAAGTTGATATACTCTTCAACAACCCCCTAGAAAACGTTTTTGTCTACACTCTATGATAGAGCATTCAAAAATATTTGATTATTGATTTCACTTATCTTTAGGGTATAGTCAGTACACACATACAGCGTTTCAACACTGAGTCCGAAATATTAGTATGGGAGCTTTACAATGCAGTGATCATAGAGTCTTGAAATCTACACGGTTGTTGAATAGGAGTCAGGCACTTATTCTGTTCAAATTTCAGCTCGATAAAACAAAAAACAAAGGGTTGTTTGTATGGGTGGTATCCCCCTAGTGGTCCGATGTGGCTGGTTCCACCAAATGTCGTGCAGCTGTCTTGGAAACTGATAGTGTCCAAGTTTCAGTTCGATGGAACAAAAAACAAAGCTAATAAGAATCTGAATTTAAATGCTGGGTTTGTATGGGAGGTACACCTCTATTTGTCCGATTTGGTTGATTCCAACATATATACAGCCCCTGTATCAGAAACTTATAGTGTCCGATCAAACTGAAATTTCGACAGTATACATTTCTGATGTATACCCAACCACCTCAATTTCAAGATCGTGGGATTACTGGATCGTATAGCTGCCATACAAACCAAAATGTTTCATGTATGGAGATGGGGATCCCTTTAAGTTTTTGAAAATATTTTCGTTTTAGTATTTGTTGCTGATGGCCGGATAGAACTACACTCTGTGAAAGTTTTAACTCTCTAAGCTACTACGGTTCATGAGATATCATGCTGATGACCAAATTTTTGTTACGTTTTTTTTTTTTTTGTGTATACTTTTGCTTAAAAATGTATTAAAATATTATCTTAAATGTGTTATTGCTGTTTTATTTTAAAGAGAATGGAGAAGACTCCAATGAATAAAAATTGTAAGACTAAAGTTCAAATGGTTTAGATAATACAATATTAAACATGAACGAAAAATGTTCAAGAGGACGCTAATCTGATGGCGCGCGTATGCACATATTAAGAAAATATGTCCTTTCAAATTTATCTGAAAAAAAAAAAAAAAAAAATTATTTTCTTTGTACTAGGTTATGAGTTTTGCATTTGGCAATAAAGAGAGCCTGGACCAAATTTAAGTTTTTTATCTTCGAAAACTGAGATAATAACAAATGTAAGCACAGATGAACATGACCCATTTAATGCTCTTCGTTACTCTGATCACTTCCGCATATTCTTAATACAACAAAGAAATAAAAGTTTACACTCTTGCCAAAGGTATAACAATATAGACACGAAAGTTAGGAGGGAGGTTGCGAACGAATTTATAATTCCTTTCTTTATTTCTTGAAAGATGTTAAGTTGAATAAAAGCGTATCATTTCGTATCATTTTTAAGTCTTTTAACATCCCCAAAATAATTGCAACAAACAGACAATCGGACTCCAAACCAATATCTTTTCATACTCAATTCTTTGTGTTGTTTCATTTTACACAAGCTTAAATGAGAGGTAATCTAGAATCTAAAAATTTTGTATATTGGGAAATATTCTTAAATGTTAACTTAATTATTTTATTATAAAAAAATAAATGCAATTCATAATGACATTATTAATATTTATGTTCTACTTAAAGCAGACTTTAAAATTATTTTCTTCTGGCTTCTTTTGCTTCTACGTATGCGTTACTCAGTCACAAACGAATTATCTGCCAATCGGCATGAGTATAATACATGCTATTTATTAAAATGTTACGGCAATATTTATACCTTCCTTCTGATCATCCGGATATTACTTTCAATGCGATCAATCAACTGAATCGTCAGTCATTTTATTTAAATGCAATAAATAGACCTCGAGGATGCCAACAACAAAAGCTATAATGCGGGAAAGATAAGATGTACTGGAGTTGTTGTTTGTTTGTTGTTTTTTGTGTCAGCAGTTGGATGTTTCTTCACCGTCTAATGTACAAGCCACGCTGTCAAGTTTGTGACCCAAATGCATTTTTTTACAGTTAACGTCGGATTCTAATGCATCCATTATCTGGAACGATCATCATTAAGATTATTAAGTATTTAGAATGGATTTAATAATTAGTACCTGAACTCGGTACTTCGTAACATATATATAAAGTTCCTTTAGTGCAGCAATTACATCAAACTCCTCAGATTGTTGCACTGACAACTGCTGCATGGCTGTGTTCATTTCCTGATCGCTGATCTGTGGCAATCTTGCAACATCCCGATAGAAATCTTTTACCATTTTCCGGTATTGCGGAATATCCTACAGAAACATATTAGTAGTTAATCAAAATTGACAATACAAAAATATATGTTACTTTTGCAAACAACAATTTGTTAGATGGAGAGTCTTTCCCCAAGCGGTGTTCAGTTGTCGAACATGCGTCCATGAATGTCTGAGCTATTACACTGAGACAAGAATCAACGGTAATTGTTTTATTAACATCAAAAATAAAATCCGGATTTTTTATAAAGTTAACCCAAAAGCGCAATGGCAAACTATTTGACTTCCATGCATGAAGGATATCGGAATCGGCAATATCATGCCTTCTGGCCGCCTCGTCAAGTAAATCGAATAGCCACTTCACGGCCGGAGGTAGTTCTTCATTTACGGTCAAAATGGTGGCAAAGAAATCGTCGACAAATTTCTGTATAGTTCCCTTTGTAGCAAGTAGTCGCGTAAGATAGACTTCAGGTATAGTTTTATTAAAACGTTCATTGCCACCTATGCAATGAGTATTTGGTGCGACAGCAATGGCGCCAGATATGGCAGAGTTTTTCATATTCATGTAATGATCGGCTACAAGCGGCTTTACTAAGTGATATATCCGCGGTTGTTGTAAGCCTGACTCAATGTCATTATTCATGATAATGTGCGATTGAGAGTTAGTAATATAGTAAACTAAAAAAATAATCAAAATACTTATATACATTTTCCTTTTAATTTCAAACTAAATAAAACTTACAGTTGTGGTATGATGGTTGCTGTTTGGTGTATGGCATATTGTAGCTCTCATTTTGGCGTGCTATCAAAGACATAACAGCCGACTCTTTAACCCCATAATGGGCTAGTGTGTTTAGACGTTTCCAGCCACTTATTGTTTTAGTAGTTAGATCTTCGTCCTGCAATGTAAGATGACCGCCGCGGCCGTGCCGCCATTCCAAATCAACTTCATGAACTGATGGTCGCATTGAAAATGGCGTGTTTTTGAAAATTGCATCCAGTATTTTTAGTTTAACTTGAGAGATTGTGTCCCAATCGTGCACCCTGCATTGCACTTTCTCATCGAGATCGTCTTGGACGATATGCAGGATAACAACAGAATGTGAAACCTGTTCGTGTAGTAACCGTTCTTCAGACAATGAGTAGCGTGCGTCATGAGTTATGGCATCCACCAATCCTTTCTCAATTTGATGCTTAATAGCTTTAAAAAGCAAAAAGAGACTAGATCCAGCATATTCTTTCAAATAGTCATACATACAAATTGCCATATAATTCGTAAGCATTTTCTCTACCACACTCTCCGTTCGCCTCAACATCAATTGCGGATGTTTATTGATAACGGATTTGTCAATTAAACGAAGCAATAGTGATTTTAATATTTCAGTGGCATATTCCATTTTGTTCATTAAAACAATCATCAACAGAGAAGCTACATTTACTTTGTCGCGTATATTGAACGACTTTTGTCCCTCAAGAGTGTCAATAAATGTAAGCACGAAGTACTTATTACTAATGAGTTGCTCGAATTGCATCATCGCTACATCATAGTTGGAATGTGGGCTATTTACTCTTAATTTTGGAGTGTTAAGAATCGGATGATCAGATACGCCGGGAAAGAATACCTTCATTATGTAATTAACGTGATCTAATGTTGGTATTCCTGTACTTTCCAAATCGGCTGTTAAATCTGTCATATCTGTTTGTAGTTCTGCAAATGCTTGCTTACATTCGGATCGAACATTGCTCTCCAAAGTTATCATTTGAATTTGTATGCGCTTGTACTCTCTTTCAGCCTGCGTAGATTTACGTCGGTATATTATTAAGACAACCACTAAAAGGATAACCAACGCGATGACAGTAATTGTTATACCAAACATAGCATGTGATAATGAGTATGGTTTGTTCAAATCGTATTTTAGATGTCCAATAACGTAACGAAGATGGCGACCAACCTTTACAACAACGAGTGGCAAGTCACAAGACTGTTCCACACCGTTTTCGTCTGTTGATTGTGGTTGCTTTTCTGGCGGTATACAAACAAGCTGTGTAAGAGCAAGACTAGTTATATTACATTGTATTGTTCCAATGGTTACATTTACATCATACTCGTCTGAGGCAATATTTAAAAGTTCTCCCTCAATTACTAGTGTATCACCTTTATAAAGTTTTACACCTCCTTTTGGAAAGGAAAAATATTTTGGATCGGCCACATAAACAATTGTACTCCGAATGTCTTGAAAGTATTTTGTTAGGTCTCTAACCAGTTGTACATTGTCCATCACAAAACTCAGCTGGAGATTAAGTTGCTCCTCCTGAACTTTTACATAAGCCGCTGCTGCATCTGCAACACTATTTGCAGTGTAGTAATTGGAAGACGGTGCAGCTCCATTGCTTATAGTTGTAAAGATGCCGTTGTTTTGGGCACTTCGCTTTTGAATACTCATTCCTAAATCATATCGGCTAGACATTATGGAGGATGCTGCGGTTTCTGAAGAGGACACAAACTTCATGCCGGCTTTATAAGCATCAAATTTTGCATTAACGGGTGGAGAAGGACACTCCATTTGATTTGAATTGACAACAGTGCATGCAGTTTTATTAACGCGCTGATTGTCAAAGTACACTTCAAGTTCTGGCTTTTGAATTGAATCCAAATGCATACCGTGCACGGTTAATATACGCCCTCCACTTACAAAACTTCGCAGAGGTTTAATTTGCATAATCCGCGGATCTTGAGTGTAATTAAAGATTGAGCAAGGCTGTGGAGGGGGAATGTGGTAGTGATAAGCATAATTGCCACGTGGCAAACTCATCAACTGACCTTGCGCCCCATATTGAGCTACAGTTGGATTCTGACAAGTAAACGTACGGTTTGCACCATCTACTACTAAACGTAGAGAACGAATTGGCTCAGGTTGTGTAGCTTCTGTGGTTATACAAATAAGACGTGAAGATGAAGCTTGTGTTACATTTATGTGACATTCATATTCATCAAGAAAAGCTCTAATATTTGAACCTATGTTAAGATACTTTCCAATTAGCGAAATTTGTGTACCACCAGACTTGGGACCAATTGTTGGATACAAACCAGTAAGATGAATATCTTTAAAATGAAATTGCACACTAGATTCTGTGTAGCCAGCATCATTAGCCACTCTTATAGAAGCAGATAGTTCCTGCTGTACAGGTCCAGTACGACACTCAATTTTTACAGATATTTCATAGTTTACAAGTTCACAAGGTACATCTCCAATTGAAATTTGTCCACGAACATCTTCCTCGCGAATTCCCAGATTGCTGCCTTCAATTGTTACTAGAGTTCCACCCTCAATTGGTCCAGATAATGGTTTTATGATGTCAATTCGTGGTCGGGGACATTCGTTGTAATGCAATGAAGCAAATGAGCCATGATCTCCCAAAGACATTGTTGAACACGTTTCATTGTAAACACAGAGATTGCCGCACCAAGCACACTGATACTTAGGATCACGTGTCACACACAAACTGCAGTCTGCATGTTCTCGATGGGAGCCAAGCACATCGCATTTGTACAATACTATAGTGGCAGTGTCAACATAGTGCAGTCTATTCCAAGTTATATCAACCTTTGCCTCATATTCATGAGTATCCGTCTCATAGAAGTAAGGTGTCTTTTCGCATACAACAATTTTATTTGATTCGATTCGAGCTGGAAGCAGCATTTGGGCAGCCTCAATTTGAATTGTGCACAAAAATCCGGAATGTGTGCTTTTGGGTTTCGGTAAGTTGACAATTTCAAGTCTTATTTCTTGTGGCACGCGCACAGGCAAAAGAATAGGCTCACGCGTACGCTTTAAATGAGGACACATATCGTCATAACCTATTGCATTCTCCATGTTACGACACTGTTCCATTTTATGAACACATTTGTTGTCAAATATGCACCAATTACAATCCCAATTACTACGGACGCACGTTTGACATGTATTGTGTCGAGAACAATCAAAAAAAGCGAAAGAACGTGAAACAAAATCTTTGTTCGTTTCTGAACTTCGAACCGAAAGCGGGACAAGAACGTGATCCATGTTACTATGGATTGCAGGTCGTTGATCAAGTGGAGGCGTTGGACAGGAAAGCCCACTCTCTAAGATTTCAGCATCAATTGGTGTGGAATTTCCAAAAACACACCGGTATTTTGCATTAAATGGTTCCGGTAACGTGCGAATATTTAGCTGAACTTGGGCTAATTCGGTGATTGGAATTTTGTCAGGCACAATGGATTCAAAATCAATACATTGTTGACCACTTCCAAGTGATAGCCATCGCGATGCCGAAGTATCTTTTTGGCATGTTGATCGTACAGTGCAACGTTTCTCTAAAGAACACCAACCACAAAATGGATCACGAGATTCTAAACACGACGAACAATTAGTATATATGGAGCAGTGCTCGATGCGCAATTTTGTAATCTTTCGTTTTGAAAGTACATAAAGGAAGTCCTTTGTCGTCGACATCATTGTGTTTGGTAAAATAGGATTTCCAGGATCAACAATAATCTCTTCATATTCACCAGGCGCTTGTCCGGATATCAACACTTTTTTTATTGTACCCAACTCAGTTCCTAAAAATGCCAGCGAGTGTGGCCCAGTAGTGGTTGCGGTCACCGATGTTATAGATACGTTGTCAAAATGAAATAAAGCATGTGACGTCAACGGTGCTACGCCGCTTATTTTTAAACCCACAGAACAAAAATTGTATATATTACCAAGAGAACCTACAACAGGACAGCGACCATCATTAATAGTTCCAGAAATATATCCTAAATTTCGGTCTTTTATAGTTCCGTTAAAGCACATGTGTATATTTTCAGTGAATACGTCTTCGATTTCTTTTAGACTATAAATACACATAGCCGATCTATCTTCCGGTTGATTTGTAATTTCCTTTGATGGGGAAAAAATGGTTACAAGAATATTGTCATCTCGTTTTATGCCCATTTGCTGCGCAAGTCTTTGGCTAGCTTTAGATATCTTTGCATCACGTAGTATATTGTAGTCTATCTCCTCGTCAGTAGCGTGGCACTGGATGGTTATTTCGGTATAGCTGTCATAATTCGGATCTGTAATACAAATACGAGCTAAACGAGTTACATATCCTGCTTCTTCAGCCAAGTGCGACTTTTTTTGCACTAATACAAAGTATGCATACTCTGACGAATTGAAGCCGTAAACATAATCAACCAAGAAATGATCACGATATTTAACATCAATATTTATAATTGATTGTTGAATCGAAAATTCGGCATAATTTAAATCATCTAGTCTCCGCGACGAAATCGCAGGTACGTCATGTCTATAGTCGCCGACATTTGTGAATGTAGTACCAACATACAGAATGTCCTCCTCCTTCCATGTGTATCGTGATGGGCCAATGAAAGCATATGTTGATGCAAATTCGTCATTCGCAGCCAAAGGAATGGAAACAAAATGCGGCGAATTTGGAAACCGAGGAAGATTATAAATCTCACAGGCACCTACAAAATAAAAGTTGTAAACGTTACTACAACATATACATATGTATATTTGTTTATATTTTGCTCACCTTGACGTATGCTCCCGCATGATATCAGAATCCCTTCAGCATGAGCATAGCTTACAACCAAAATCTTATTGTAGTTGTTTACTAGAGTAGTTTCGATGTCTTCTGGACACCCCCCAGCATGGCACTGAGGTGCATCGTGCTTAGGGCCAGTTACTGCTTGTGAGAGCACACGGAGATTTTTATTTAACTCTAAAATCTTGTTCGTAGCTCCAGCGAAAAACACACTGCGTTTCTGATCATATATTAAATGTGTAAAGTAGTTTTTGGCTTGAGCGGCCGCGGCTGGTGATATCGGTGGTCCCGTGCGATTGGCATGCGCAGATACTGTAGAGGTAGTAGTTGAGCTACTAACACTTTGGGATCCCGTTATAGAGGGCAAACTGAACTGTGCTACAATATCACTAGATGGCAATGATTGTGGTGTTAGTTTCGTATTTCGATTTACAGCGATCTCGTGGATTTGATCAGATTTTACCAAAGTAAAGTTTGCATAGAAATAACAAAACACCAATGCTATCTGAAGATAAGAACTAACTAAATGTTTTTTTTTCCGACACACATATTCTTCACTTTGATCAAACAACAGCCTTATTGAGCACATATCTCTTGCCTTTAACCGTCGTTAAACATTCACGTATATGGATGGCGTTGATGAGGTTTCGATTTCGGAATAGTTTTAATTGGAAATCTGCCAATTACAATCTTAATTTTCGTTTTCACTTCTCAATAAGTTTAACGAAGTTATCATTTGTTAAATATTTTGAAGCAGACGCGTTAATTTCAACTGCAGGATAAATCACCGAAATGCGGTCCATATTAATGCATTCTTTTCAGCAAAACTTTTCCGTATAAACAATATAAACTGCAACTACCAACAAAAAAAAAAAATGGTTAAATTTTTTTTTATGTGAACACAAACACAAAATACTTTTACCAAGTAACCTATTTTATTAGTTAAATATGACGGAAAAAATCCTTCATATACAAACATGTTGTTCATGTTATTTGCGAGTACTTATCTTAATGAAAACAAAGTTACTATTTTCGTTTTAAAACGAGGGCAACATTATGAGTCAAATAAAAAGATAAACAAGTAATCATACTCTATAGTGTAGTGTATAGTATTATAAGTTTGTCATGAAGTTTGTAACAGACAGAAGGAGACATCAAAGACCCCATAAAGTATATATATTCTCGACAAGACGAGTTGATCCAGCTAGTCCCTCAGTTTTTGAGCTAGAAAGCTGAAATTTTGCAGGAACCTTACATTTCTCGGAACCATTCGGACTACTACAGGGGTGTCTCTCATACAAACTACCCATTAAAATACAAGTTGTTATTCGAAAAACTTTTTTGTTTTTCGTCCTATTGATACTATAAGTTTCTAATCAATATCCATGAAATGCGTAAATTTCAAGACCCTAGACTAACTGGATCGTATAGATCCCATACAAACCCAAACACAAATTTATGGTCCTATTAGAAAAACTTTTTTGTTTTTTGTGTTATCTCACCCATATGCAACAACCGTGTACATTTCAAGACCCTAGGATCACTAGCGTAGAAATATTTCTCAGAATTGAAATGCTCTAAGTTTGCTGATTATACCCTAAACATAAGTCAAATCAATAATCAAATATTTTTGTTTTCTACGGATGCGTGAAGAGTATATCAACTTTGGCTTAGGTGAAGTTAAACTTCTTTTTACTTGTTTTATATTCAAATTAACAAATAGAAAATATAAAAATATCGGCAATTTTTAAAATGATATTAACTACGAAATTGCCCCATGCTTCAAGCAGGACTGTGCGACTTATAGTAAATATTTCGAATTTGGTTAGGATTGTCATTCAAGATCTCATATAGTTTTGTGACAACTTTTATCCAAAAATTGTAAAGAAAAAATTTGGTAACAATAAAATGAAAGTTATTGTAATACGTGCACCGTTTCTCCATTTTAATAAATTTATCATTCCATATCAAAAAATGACCAACGATGCGGTCTGGTGAAAATGATGGCAAGGTTTTGTAATGTAATGAATACAAAAAACAGCTGTTTTCCAGGGAGCGAAACAATATGAAAAGGCTTTTAAAGCAAGCAATTTTTTCATCACTGTGAAAGGCCATTTGAGCATATTTGTGCAATTTTTGAGTCAAATTCTTTCGTGGAACAATTCCAATTTGAAAACAAAAAAAAAAGGAATTACAAATCAATATGAAAAATTGTTGTAATACGTTTCCCGTTTCTTAATTTTATGCAAATACTGGGCGAAAATGGCCAAAACATGACCATATTTTCTTTTTTTACTTATTATATTTTAACTAATATCATTATCAGCTGTTTTAAGTTAGTTATATAACTCAAAAACTTGGCAGCAATGGCCAAAAAGTGCTGCCAGACATACCAAACAGGCAGCACATTGTGCGTTGGCGCAGCATCCGGGCTCAATACTGCTTGGGAGTTCGTAATTTTACGACACCAGATTTTGAAAAATTTCCTGTTAGTTGTAGAAAAACACCAACGTTGAACGCAAACATTGCATTCGTTTACTGTAGACGCCCTGTTACTAGGAATTTTATCAGAAAATTCTATCATCCTCAAATTTCAAAAAATCCTTTTGGGATATCTTAGAAATTATCCGGCAACATTGGCATACACACACATATACAGATAATTTAAAAGTAACACACATACTAACACCCGACCAAAAAAAAAAAAGACTGCAAATAAAACATTATTCCAAATACGTAAATGGATTATTTCATTTCATTAATTTGGCGTGGAATTATTTATTAAACAACGATATGTGTTATTTTATCGCCTTTTTAAGTAGATGATACACTTTCTTCGATTTTATAGAAAGAACATCAAACGTATTATTCAAATCCTAAGCACTTCTTAAACAAAGCACATAACATAGCAAACCTTCATATCTCCACTTGTTTGTTATTAGAAAGATTTTAACAAATTTAACTGTAATATTTATTTTTGTAGACTTAAAAATTAAATATATGTACACACATATAAAATAGTGCTCAGTGATGTACGAATCTTTTACTCGAGTACTCAATAACTACATAACATTAAACATCGAGTATCTCACTTATACAGCACTAAAATAACACTGGGTAGTAGTACTGGGGAAACATCGATTTCTACCACATCGATGTATCGACCAACCTTTTACTAATGGCGATTTTTTTTTAAATTTATATTACTATTTAATATTTGGAACATTTTCTTTGTAAATACAAAACATAATAAATTGATGGATTAAACTGTTCGAGTTCTTATTATAGCAAACTATAGTACATACAAACATATATTTATATACATAGCCACGTCAATAAGACTGCAACTGCATGATTTGTTATTAAAATCTTTCGAAAACATATCCATTTCGAACTACTGCAATACCAATCTCTAAAGATACTTTGACGCTAAACTCTGACACATAACATAAGTATATTGAGTGCGTGCAAAAGTCATGTCGTTTTTGTTTTCATTAAATTGAAAATTTATTTATTATGTGTACATCAAACATTAATCGATAATGTACCAACACGGGAGAAACAAAAGTGTATTACAAAACAACAAAAAAAAAAGAAGCATTATGATGGTTGAGTTGGCAAGATAGAAAAGAAGAAAGAAAAAAAAAGCGAACGAATGAATCAACCCTAAAAACATGTCTTACGATTTAATATAATTAATTGATTTAAAAAAAAAAATTTTTTCCATTCAATCGAAACGGATGTTTAAATTAACGGGTGATTTTTTAAAAGCTTGCTAATTTGATTTTCAAAATAGAAACACATAACATTTAGAAAAATTTATGAAATCTTTATTTGAGTCGATAGAACGATCGCTATAATTTAATGTTTAAAAATAATTTCATGCAAAGGTTGGCCGCGGCTGGTCTGCAAATAGTCCATACGCTGGGTCCAATTTTGGCATACTCTCTCCAACATATTGGCCGGTACCTCACGGTAAAATTGTTCAGTATTGGCTTCCAGTGCATCAATCGTTGCGGGCGTGTCGCTACAGACATGAGGCTTAACATAGTACTACAAAAAATAGTCTAGAGGCGTTAAATCACAGGCAATTTTGCTTATTCACGTAGCCATTCAACCAGAAATGAGCTTCGTCGCTGAACACAATTTTTCGATAAAAAATTGGATCTTCATTCAACTTTGCCTGCGCCCATTCAGCAAAAGTAAGCGGTTGTGGTAGGTCGCGCGGCTTCAACTCTTGCACCAGCTGTATTTTAAAAGGTTTCATACCCAAATCCTTTCGCATAATTTTCCACGTTGTGAAGTAACTGAGGCCCAATTGCTGCGAACGATGATATCGATAATTCAGGGTCATCAGTAACACTGGCGGATACAGCTGCGATTTTTTCCACTGTCCGCACTTTACGTATGCGTTTTGGTGGTTTAATGTTCAGTAAAGTAAATTGGGTGCAAAATTTAGTCACAACATTCCGAATAGCCGTCTCAGAAGATCGAACAATTGACCATAAAATGGAAGAAGTGCACGATATACTCGCCTTACCGAGCATGAATTTTGATAATAACATTCAATAATTTGTAAACGCTGTTCGTTTGTAAGTCGATCATGGTTAAATTATAGACCAAACTGAACGTGGTTGACAGTAAGACAATGCACGTAAACTGCGTCAGCCGTGAAAAACAGTGTTGCCAATAAAAAAGGTAAAAAGATATATATGATAATAGTTTCACAACTAATGGCTCAAAGTCTTCACTGGTTAATCAATTCTAATTCTGGACTGAGACTTGAGTACAAGGTGAAGCTGTATAACTCTGTAATTAAACCAATTTGGAATTATGGTTCTGAATTGTGGGGTACCGCGAGCGCGAGTAATATTGAAGAGCACAATCCAAGATACTTAGAACAATCACGGGAGCTCCATGGTATATCAGGAATGAAGACATTCACAAAGACCTGGAAGTACCACCTGTAAAAGAAGAATGTTCCAAGCGTAAAACTATTTACATGGATAAACTAGTTCGACATGTTAATCCTCTAGCCAGAGCCCTTGTCCATACAAGGAACTCATCTCGACTGATCCGTAACGATAGTGTTGCCCTTTTGATTCATTACAGGCTCGTAGTGCTAAGTGAACTCCTTCCTCTTCATTATAGGAGAGACACACGTGTATTGGTTTTTAAGAATTGTAACCTTATTGTTAGTCCTATTTATTTATATATAGAAGATCCAATAAATACTATCAATATAAAAAACAAACAAAAAAAAAAATTGCTAAAAAGTCACCCGTTAATTTTAAGTAGTCGAAACAACTACAACTGGTGACCCCGACGTCACCCGTTTAGATTAGTTTTACGCACGCGCATTTTACAAACATGAGGCAAGACAATGCCAACGTTATCATCTTCCAAGGGGACAATAAAGACCAGGCTAGTTCAAGTGTCCGATCAGCAGCGAATCCCGTTCCAGTACAGAGAACAACAGGTGCAGAGAATGTCGGTGGCAGCAGTATTAACAACAACTCTGTACAAGCACTCATGTAGAATGCCGGAACTTCGAAAGGAGCTCACTGAGCTTCTACAAATGGAATTATTTTTTAAACTACTATGTATAACTAGTGACGAAACAAAGTATGGAATGGTAATAACTGCGATTAATACGCAGATATTATCAGAAATTGTCGATAGCATAGTGAATTTACAAGAAGGCAATAAATATGAGTCTGTGAAGAAGAGCGTTATTGGGATTCTTGGCATGTTTACACAAAGCAAACTTAACGAATTGCTATTTGTCAGTGCTTTTAAGCCAACTTAGTTTCTGGGTCCCTAGTCGTACATTACATTCCCTTGGCTTTAGGTACATGCCCAACTAACTATGCCCTACATGATCCTTTCCGAGTTTTATGCACTCTTTATAATAAGTTCTATTACGTCCTCTCGCCTGAGATCTCGCCCTTTGCGCTTAACATTATCGTCCTTCGTTGGGTTCGGGAATTGGAACGAACTGCTACCAGATGAAGTGGACATCGTCATTGGCTCTCACATCCCTTCTGTCGCCACAATAGGCTGTGAGTAGGGGCATAGCTTGAAAAAATACCTCCAACGGGTCAGAGAATTGTGGATTTCTTATATATTATCTTACGTTTAATTTGAATTAATAAAAATTTTTTTTTCTATTTTTTTTTTTATTATCACGTATTATGTTAATAACCTTTTTTTTAAGTTTGACAGTATTTTGCCATAATAAATATATAAATAACCCCTGGCCGGTAACGTTCTCGATATATATACATATACGTATACAAAATTGAAGACGCGGCTTAAATAAGAAAATCATAACAATTAATAATTAGTAACAATTAAATTATATAAAAATAAATATAGGCAATAGCCGAAGTGATAACCCCGACGTTTGAATTCAACTGCATATGCAACGCTATTTTCTCCATCCTTTGACGAAAGACCAACTTGCCGGTAACACCGAGAAATATTACAACATGGTGACAAAAGGAAGCATGCTTAATGGGGAGATCCAAGAAGTAAACACGCAATTACAGCAACTTCAATAGTCTTCCGCGAATCCGACCACTGCAAGTCCTCAATATTGCGCACAAATAAACATCCCAAAATTAAACAAGTTTGATCTGAATCTTTGGTTTACATAATTGCCCCTTTTTTTTTAATTTGCGCAACTTCGTGGTGGACGACCGTAATTCTGACATAGTGGCGACACATTTGAACGAAGATGTCATTCTAACAGTCGAAGACCTCATCACAAAGCTAACTCTAAATAACAAATACAACAGGCTGAAGCTATGGCTACTTTTAGCATTTGCAGAAGCAGAGGACTCAAAAATTAAAAGGCTTCTGCAGAGACCTAGGTCTGGGTCGTGCGTTCAGATTGTCATTTATTGTGGCTGATATAAAAACTGCGATAATTTGCTCGCTCATATGCATCAAACAACAACGTCTAACCATACTAACTAGTAGCGGCTCAATCAACTCGTAGGATATTGTCAGCTTGACTAATGCGCGTAATCAATACGGGTTCCGTTGACACAACCACAGTGGAAGATACATAATCACATACAGATTGCCACCATATTATAACATCGGACGCACCCGTAGCAGATCGCGCCAGGAGACTAATACGTGAAAAACTTGCAACAGCAAAATTACAGATTCAACAACTAATCAACAGTAAAATTTACTATTTACTACTCTAAAAGCCCTTGGGCTAGCCCGCTACACATGGTGACAAAAGCCAATGGCGGTTGGAGAGCATGTGGCGACTATCTCAAGCTCAATGTGATAACAGTCTCTAATCGTTAGCCGATCCCACATATCCAAGAATTTGCTCACCGTCTACACGGCAAACAAATATTCACGGCGCTAGATTTAGAACGTTAAATACCGATGGCCCAATAGGGCTTCACAAAGACTGCAGTACACACCATTTGGGCTAGTTGAATTTTTGCTATTCAGACTTAAAAATGCGACGCAGATATTTCAGCGTTTCATGGACCAGCTTTTTCGAGGAGTCGACTGTTTGTTCTCCAACATTTTCGATATCCTTGTTGTGTCAAACTCACTACAGCTGAGCATATTAAGGATGTTCTATACAGATTGAAAACTCATGGCCTCAGCATTAACAAAACCAAGTATAATTTTGCCATGTCTGAAGTCATGTTCCTGAGTTTTACAATCAACAGTAATGTCATTAAACCTCCTGAACATCGGGTTAAAGCAATCCAGAGTACGCTCAACCACAGACATTTTCGGAGTTAGGTCGTTTCCGCCGTTGCATACCTCACGCATCCGAGATTCAAGCGCCGCTCAACGATTTAACGTGTAACATGAAAAAGAATGACAAACGGTCTGTAGAGTGGACACCTAGCACTTTTCAGGCTTTCATAAAATGCAAAAACAGTATAGCGCATGCCGCCACTCTTGGTCATCCGAGTCCACACGCAGACCTAACCCTAACTTGTGATGCTTCCGATACAGTGATGTACAAGTACAAAATAACAAGGGCACATGGAAACCTCTTGGTTTTTTTTGTAAAAAACTCAGCGCATCTGATGGCAAGCACAGCAAATACGACAGGGAACTATTAGCGATTTATGAAGCAACTAAGTACAAGCAAGTTCGGTGATTCGTCTCTGGTGCGTTTGGCGCTGTTTAAGCGCAATCCGGCGGAGTTCTTGCGTCGTTTCATGACCGTCGACGAAACATGGATTCACTGGTACACATCAAAGACGAATCACCGAACGATATTGCTCTTTTTTTATTTTTGTAAAACAGACCGACACTAACCCTCTTTTGTAATAGCAGCGTCATCGGGCGGTGAGGCTAAGTACTTGTTGATTGACCCTCGTACAATTAATACAAGTGACAAGCAAGTATTGTGACGTTAAAACCGCTACCCAAAGGCCGCACACTTGGCAGGCATTGTGATTCAGTGTGTTTCCAAGCGTGCACGGACTGTACCATCCGTGGGGCAGAGCTACGCTCAAGCAAATATGTATGGCGTCAATGCGAAAAGACATTTTGGAATGATCAAGGAATTGCCAACGAGCAAAGATCCAGAAGCACAATGCGGTGGTTCCAAACAAAATCACAGTTCCGGATGGTAGATTTGATCACATACATATCGACATCGTAGTGATGCCCTGGGTGGATGGTACAGGTACTGCCTCACGGTGATTGACTATTAACCATCACTATCGATCAAGGATCTCAATTTGAGTCTGCGCTCTTCAAAGCACTTGCGAATATGTTGGGCAGAGATCACATTCACAAGACACTATACCACCCTCACACAGACGGTATGGTCGAGCTTTGGCACAGCTCTAAGAAAGCTGCGTTGATGTGTCATCCAGACACGCCGTTTAAAAATAAAACAAAACAAGATAAAAGTATAGAAGTCTCTTTCCATTCAATAATTATTTTATTTATTTATTAGAACTAAGATTATAATTACAAATTAATATGAACGACAGAGGCCTTTCAGTGGTAAGTTAAGAAGGAAATGAGGAAATCAGAAAAACGTAGGACCAGACTTGCCTTGAGCAGAAATCTAACCCGTGACTCTTAGGATGTCAGTCCAGCTCACTAATCTCTGAGCCAACGAGCCAGTTCACCATATAAATGGTGACCCCGATAAAGAATTAACAGAAAGTTTTTTTTTTTTTTAATGTGAAAGTGAAAAGAAAACAAAAATGTAGTGCTTCAATATACAAAAATATATCTATAACAGCAAAATCAAAAGTAAAAAGGAAGAACCGGCAATCACTTAAGAGCCAATCACATATAGTCCGCGCAAAGAAAAGAAAGAAGAGCCGGGAACTTCCCAACAACAGACCACCACCACCTTGCTACCAACTCTTTTGCCAACAATGACGCAAGAGCCGCAAGAAGCCACGCTTGACGCGATAAATCTAATCAAATTACCAAAGTTCTTACCAATGGATCCGGAATTACGGTTCACGCAAATCGATGGTTTACTACACTGCAGCCAGATCACTTCAGACCTTTCCAAATACTACACGGTGATCACGTAGTTGGATTCAGATATACTGCAACAAGTATCTGACGTTGCAAAGAATCCGCCGACAGCAGGCAAGTACAACTCGGTTTGGTGAATCACAGGGGAAACTAATGATTCACTGGCCTAGATCTAGGTAACAAAAAACCAAGCCAACTACTCAGAGAGATGTATGACCCCGCAGGCATAAACGTCTCAGCAGGTCACATGGTCAGTCATTTTTGTTCATGTTTTGGTTATGGAATGGTAAATTTATTAAAATGGAGAAACGGGGCACGTATTACAACAAATTTATTTTTTTTGTTGAAAAATTTTTCATGTGAAACATTTTTGGTTTGGACCCAGGGAAAGTCTTGTATGTTGGTAAAGATATTTTCACAGGGAACAGCTGACCAACTAGCTCATTTAAGGCAACAACTGCACAAAAAAGTCGTCTTAGATACATGTGGATTGCCCTACGAAATTATGTTCGTTATTTGACGCCCTTATATGATAACGACGAATGTGTGGAATTGTTAATGACGAAAACAGACTTGATTAAATAAGCAATGTATCCGTAAAACGCCTCTGGTTATGATTTCTTCTTAGTTGTAGAATAGGACTTAAATTAAGGGACCTTTCTGCGGGATATGTTCAGAGTCATGACATTGTAAGGGGTTTAGTTGCGCATTTGTGACAGGCATTTGCGTTTTGTGTCTTTTAGAATCGTGTTAAACAATTGCAGTCGTTGGTTCATTGTGATATTCATCAGCTCATGGTGCCTACATCGAAGGGTCAAAGCCAGTTCAGAGCTGGGTCGGTTTTTATCTTTTTTAGAGGCGTTAGATAATGCGACGAATATCCGCCTGCATGTCGAACTTGTCCACATCGACATAAAAGACTTCTCGCTGAAACCGCAATGACACTACAAATTAATTGCCCTGTATCATTAGTGCTTCATGAGGGCTTGCCGATTTATAGAAATAAAAACAGTATTTCACATATTAGTTTTAACTGTCATAATCATTCAGCTATTAAGTGATAAATTCTGGGCATCCCAAATTTATTTTATGCATCAGATTTCATACGGATAAGCTTACATACACCTATCAATCGATCCTTCAAGAACAGACAACATCAGCTCCCTCTTGAAAATCTTATCATTTGAATTTATTAATCAGGAAGACAATTAATATAATAATTATTGTAATTGGCATGCATTCATAATATTGTATTTATCGTTAATTGGTGTATTAAAGTAAAATGGAAGCCCTTAATTTTTATAGATACATATTGTGTAAATGAAAAAGAGTAACATTTTCAATTAAAAACCTAACCTACGATGTTGAACATATGTATGTATTTAAACAATATTCTTTTTATAGTTGCCTCAGTTCTGTCTAACCACTTGTCGATTAATCAACATAACTGAAACTATTCAGACTCTTTACACTCTTCAAGTTCATTGATTGTTTATAAAACAAATATTATGGAGAAGCTTCTTCCAAGCTTCATTGCATCATTTGAAGGTAACGATTTTCTTCCAACAGAGAGCTAAGTGATGTTGTCATATCATTGATTATCATATTTGGGCCCGGGTGTGTAGAACTGCTTACATCTTGCAGTATGCTATTGGTGTTGAGACCGTTATTCGGACTGGGCTGCCCAAAAACAGTGTTATTTGTTTCCAACCAGTTCTGACAATTTTGGACATATTCTAAGGTGCGTTGATAAGTCTCTGAGTGTAGTGCTTCATTTGACGAGTTTTCGATGGGGTTTATTTGGGTCGTTGTAACTGTCGGAACGGCATCTGCTCCCGGTAATGTATAATTGGTTGGCCGTGAACATTGGATCTGTGATTGGCTTATGTCGCCACATTGTATCTCATTTTCTGACGAAATTGCATCCGTACAGCATTGCTTTAGTTTGGACGGCATGCCTGTGGCAACAACGAAATTGTTAAGTTGCTGACCGCTTCCTAGTTCGGGAAGGCTCGTCATTGAGGAATCAATTATTTTCTGTTGATTTGGGTCGTAGTTGGGACAAGCGCCGGTAGTTAACTGTGTACTGAGTGGAAGTTGTTGGGTTTGATGCAGTTCATTAGAGATATGTTGAGTTGGAGGTTGCAAAAAGTCACAATAAATAGGCTGCTCATGTCGATGCGAGGTTATATTTATGTCAAAGTTTCTTTGTGAATACGGACTGCCTAATGCCGACATCGTATGGCCTGATTGAGGAGACATAATTTGTGTTAGCCTCGATGGACTGTGAGCAATAGGAAATGTTAAAGGACTATTAGTATATGTAATTGGCGATGTTAAAGGAAGACTCGTGCTCGCAGCATTAGTAGGGGTATTGTTGTTGTTTTTTGTGTCTTCACCGATGGTAGTAGCCTTTTCTGCTAAATCAGTACCAATCGCAATTGGCTTTTCAGCTACTTGGTTAAGATACTGTAACATTTCGTCAGGCAAAACCAGCTTATTTTCAATCAATTCATCTTCTTCTACTTCGTCCAAGTTGACCTTTTCATTTGGATGATGTTCGCGGGAAGTAACCAAATTATTTTTGTTGCTGGCGCTAACGATATTTGGATTCACAGGATTCTTGGAGCACCCATTTGTGCTACGAAGACTTTGTAAAGTTGTTGTTAAAGATGGGGAAGGAACCATCCGTTCGCAGCCTAATTGCTGAAGTTTCTGAGCAATTGGCTCTGATTGACGACGTGTGGCACTTATAAAATTCTGATTTGCATAGTCATGGTCGCATCGGCTTCCAATATATGTCGCATGCACCATATTTGGTATGGAATACCTACCACTCATGTTTAAGGCCTTTTGATGAGAATTTAAATCACTTGAGGCTTGCAACCTCTGTAATTCGGATGTAATAATGTGAGATGAGGGCGGGGGTGGTAAACAGTTATTACGGTTATTGTGGAATTGTGAGGTCGTAATACCACTGACACTTATATCCATATTCGTATTGCTATTGCCCGGACCCGTTAAAAAACTTGCGGTAATGTTTGACATTTGACTTGATCGTCGTGAACACCCTGGAGATATCGGATCGTAGAAAGAGCCTACGTTGTATGAAGGACGCATTGTTGACATGCTGGATAATTGTGATGACTGACTGCTTCGACGACTAGGCATACTGCAATAATAAGTGCTGGCATTGGAATTTTGGCTATCTCGACGGATCTGCTGATGTTGGATACCTCCAGCAGTGCTTATGTTCATCGTTTGAGGTGGTTGGCGCGTTTGGACTTCAGTTAAATGAACGCTGGCGTCAAAACTGGTTGCTGCGATTCGCGACGTAGTTTCCGAAGCCATGATTCCAGGTTCCATTTTTAGTTCGTTAATGCGTTGGTTTAGCTCTCCTATTCCTATACCAATATTTTTGTTCAATTCGGGAATATTCGACAATGTCGACGGACTCATGTTTATTCCCTTTGTTTGAAGACGACTACGGAAACGTTGACGTGCCGATGCTGCAGCGTTGGCAGTTGCCATACTACCAGTTCCGATATTCACCATAGCACGCAACACGATTGGCAAGTCAGCAGCGTCCACATCATCATCGTACAGCCAGCCTTCATCCAGCGGTGGAATATGACCAACATTATAATCGCTATAAGAAGTAAAGTTTCGATTTGCACTGATGACTTTGATGCCGCTTAGACTACCATTAACGCCATCCGCTGTTACAATACTGACATTAGAATTATGCACAATCGGCTGTCGAGGAGAATGGGCATCGGATTCAGATTTAATACTTGGGCTGGATAAGCTAGTTCCTTTTCCAGATTGAATATCATCGCTGCACGGGCTCGAATCAATATGGTTGTGTTGCTCCTGCTGATTTTGTTGAATTTGCGATTGGTGGTGGCGGTTATGTCCCTCCATACCGTGATCGTTGTCATACATTGAGCCCTTGTGTTTTTTATTTGCATAAAATTCCGCGCCATGAACCGTTTTTACGTGTTTGCGAAGAGAACTCGGGTCCGTGTATCTTTTTGTGCAGCCAGGCGCTTTGCATACATAAGGCTTCTGTGAAGACATATTTTTAAGTCAACTACAATATTCGCTAAAAAAAAACTTTTTCAACTAACTTCGTTGCTGTGTGTTCGATTCTGATGCTTTGCACGGTCGCTGGCATTGCTGAAAGCCTTGCTACATCCAGGGTACTCGCAAGTATATGGCTTTTCGCCAGTGTGGGAACGTAAGTGAGTCTTTAGATTTTCCAAACGAGAGTATGCTTTATAGCATCCTTCAAACTGCAAGAAAGTTTTCGAAACAATATTTTAAAAGTAAGATGAATAACAGTAGATTATATTTTTGTTAATACGTACTGTGCATTTGTGCGGCTTTTCTCCGGTATGTCGTCTCATATGCACGACCAACATATATTGCGCTTTAAACGGCTTTTCGCCTCTGGTACAGTCATCCCAACGGCAAACGAATGCCTTCTTGTTAGTTTGAATATGATCATTGTTTAGATGTTTGACAAGGTCATCCTGAGTGATGAACTCTATACCACAATCGCGCCAATGACAGTTTGTTTCAATGAAATCTCCAGGTTCATCTTTTATATCCGTTGTGTCCACTGTTGGACAATCGTAGTCACTAATAGGTGTTGTTGTTGTAGCAGCTCCTAACTGAACTGCACCATTATTATTTGTACAATTCGTATTGGGGCTGTTGCTTCCAGCCCCATGTTTATTGCGTTGTCGTCGCTGTTGAACATTCGCAGAGGCACTATCCGCTTCTACCTGAGCCACACCATTTGAAGTAGATGATGGCTGTTCAATATTTTTGTTCATTAGTTTCGAAAGAGAATCTTCATCTTGCTATACGAAAATGAAAAAAAAAAATAATAGGAACAGGAAAACCTTTAAATTTGGATTCAATAATGATTGAATTCTTGTATAGTTTACATAAAGTGTGCATCATTTTTAATCTATCTTTCTATCTATCTTTCTATATATACGTGCATATACTTGTATAATCATTTGTGTATTTGTTAGGAACGCATGTTCTTTGGAACTATAAGAGCTATCGACCTAAAGTTTTCACCATAGTTCCGGTCCAAGCTCTTCTGGGTTCTTGGCCTAGTAGATGGAAATGGGGGTATGATATATACATTAGTGATTTGGAGTTGGTTGTTGGAATGGGTCGACTTGTGGTCGTTTACAAGTTAAGTATATCCTCTAAAAACTGAATGAGTGGTTCGGCATCATCTGAAGCAAAGTTGATGTTAATGTCACCCCCCAGAATCATAGGCAAATTGTCAAAATCCTCTCGAAGTTAAGCAGATCCAATGGGAGTGTATTGTCACAAAACAAAATGAAGAAACTTTATAATATCATACCAATAGCACCTTCTGTCCATTACACAGTATGCATTCGGCTGCAGAAACGTCTCCGACTGATGTTGTTATCGCTGTGCTGTTTGATGATTGACAACGTTGAATTTGCATGTGTGGCTTAATTCTATGCTCAGTGTTTTGTTTTAGATATATCGCTACACCACCAGCACGCTGACCTTCCCTTCTAAATTGAGTGCATCGTCGAAATTCGGAATGCAAACGAATTCGTCGTTACGCAGCCAAGTTTCACATAACACAAGAAGGGTACATTGTTGTGACACCGCATCTGTTAGATCATTTTTGTGAGCCGTTAAACTTTGGCAGTTAAATACATACAAAGAATGACGTGGATTTTGTGGTACTAATAGCATCCAAAATTGTATCCTGGCGAGTTTTTAGAGAATTATTTGCAAGCCATGCAAATTCCGTTTGGAGGGAAGGAAACTGCGTGCAACTTTTCGTCCATGATGAAATCATCATTATCATTGTTTATCGTAACAAGAAATAGTCATTCAAGACTTGTGATTCGTGAAAGCGCGACATAAACGACTTGTTGGTCATAAGATTTTTCATACTCATAAACAACCTGGTGGAAGGTACATCTATTTTCGTCGTTATCATATTAAGGGCGTCCAATAACGAGTATAATTTTATAGAAAGGAAGGATTTTATAGCAAGTCAAAGAGTTTCAATCACATTCTACTTCATATCATATCGTATTGATTCTTCTTTATCTCTCTCTCTATCTCTCCCCCGCACATTATCACAGGCAACGATGCTTGACAATACACATACTCACACATTCACCATAACTTATTTGGCTTTGACTATTTCATTCTTTTCTCTTCCTCCCCTTGCACTTTTTGTTTTATAAATTTTTAATATTAAACTATAATAATTTTATATTAGCCCAATATGAGTTTTGTGTATTGCCTTTTATTTGCTGTAGTTACAAAATTTAAGAAGGAAAAATAAATAAAAATAAAAAACTTATTATCTAAAGTAGGGGCCGAAGCCACTCACTGCTGTTTTGAGTCCTCGACCGAGCCGGCTCTTTACAAAAAACATTTTGCTTTGTATAGCAGCTATACGATACAGTAATCCCATGAACTTGAAATTTGGATGGTTGATGGCTTTACATCAGAAACTTATATTGTCGAAATTTCAGTTTGATCGGATTACTTGGAAGGGTCCCCTCATACAAACCCCATTAAAATTCAGGTTCATATTAGAAAACCTTTTTTGTTTTTTGGACTATTGAACTGAAAATTAGGCACAATAAGTTTCCGAATCAGTCAAATCGAACCACCTTAAATATTTACTTCATCGTAGGGTAACTGTGGAGGAGATTCACAAACGAGTAAATCCTATGCAATACACAAATTGCCAGGGATTTGGCCACACAAAATCTTATTCCACCCTTCGTTTAGTATGCGTAGCTTGTGGAGACTTGCATGAAACCGCAACTTGCAAACTTAGTCTCGATAATCCTGATATTAAAAAATGCAGTAACTGTGGGGCAATCATACAGCCAATTAAATAATAAAGAGTTGAAGCACCGTTTGCAGTCACAAAAAAATTCCGCGCGTTTTAGCCATGAGGCTATCCGTACAGAATCAACGACGGTTATGTGTCCACCACCTAATATTCCTTTAACTTCAAATGTGTCGTATGCAGGTGCCCTGCGCTTAGGCGTTCAACAAGAAACTGCGAAAAAGATTGTGAAGCCTAAGGCTCCAATGTCTCAACATAATAAGCCAATCTCACAAACTACTCCAACTCTAAATGCGTGTAATGATCCAGTGTCGCAACCACAAAGTTCTAGTGAACTATGTTGGTGAATTTATTACAGACCCTGAATCTATCAATCTTAATGATGCAAAGCTTTTTTCACGAGATGATGAAAATCCAAATGAAAATTTTGGATAAGTTAAATTCCCCATAATGGCTCCTATAAAAATAACTCACTGGAACGCAAGTGTAGATGTGATGTTAGTCTGTGAGACTTATTTGACTAGCAAAACCAACTTCTTTATACCAGACTACTTAGTTTATACAACAAATCATCCGGATGGAAAGGCTCATGGTGGTACGTGCATTATTATACTAAACACCAGACTCTAGAGCCAAGCTCATCTAATTATCTACAAGCAACTTCGGTTCGGATGCAAATGCGTCATGGTAATCTGACGTTATCTGCTGTATATTGTCCTCCACGATTTTCAATTTCTGCAGATGTGTTTAGTAAATCTAAAAGGTCGGCAACTTTACAGCACTCTTGTAAATTGTAAAAACAAGCTAGACTTCGTTTCTCCGAGTAGTCCTACATACTGGCCGGAGGATCTAAGAAAAACTCCCGATATCATCGACTTTGGTAACAAAAAAAAAAAAAAAAAATATACCTATAAACCTCATATCAGCAGTTACTTTTTATGAACTTTCATCCGATCACTCACCTGTTGATATCGTTTTACTCGATTTTCCAATAGAATAACTTGTAAATACCAATGGGAATAATGATGGCGCCCCGTTTTAGTACTGGACATTTTCAATTAGTAATCAACGTAGATATAATTAATTCTTCCATATTCTCAATCCGCTACAGTGTTCACTCATTTTTTAGGAAGGACAGGGCGAGATGAGATCGCAATAATAAAAAACACACATATGCGGCAACAGTTAAATTACATGACAACCTATTAAAATTTTCATATTTATTTACGTTAAGAATAAAATAAAATGAGCTCCATAAATTAATAATTTATTATTTTTATTCAAATGCCGTCATATTTATCATCAATATATTGTGTATGCGAAAATTGAAAACGGGAGGTTGCGGTATATTCTTCAATAATAATATAAAAACACAGTGGAGCTGGCACCGAACCCATGTTTAAAATCATAGATCGATAGCACTTATGAGTCTGTAGAATAGGCGTTACTAACAAATGCGCAAGCGTTCTTTGAAACCATAACCAAGTTTCTCGAGTCATTAGTATTAAATAAAATTATTACTTACCAATTGTTTTACACCCGAATAAGTATTCTCCATTGGGATGTTAGCGTTTAGAATACCATTTGTCGAGACGTTTTTGGTCAAAGCAGTATTTATGCCGGTAGTATGCACGGCATTAGAATTACTATTACCCACTGCCGAGACAGCAGACTGCAGTGAGTGCACACGTCCAATGGAAAACATACTTGCCGCAGAAGCTGCAGCTGCAGCGGCTTGGTGGCTTTGTATTGGATGTAGTAGGCCAGCGCTCGCGCGCAAGAGATGTGCTTGCAATTGTTGCAAGTGAGGTGTCATAGTATTGTGAGACATAGGGCTCATTGTCCCGGCAGAAAGATGTCCATAAGAACCGCTTGCTGCACTACTGGCACGCGACCCATTCATTATTGTGGCCAATGAATTGGGAGAGAATCGTATCATTGAGTTGATATCAAATGAATCAGAATAAGGAGATGAAGATAATGCGCGTTTTCTACTAACGCTTGTTCGTATACTGCCGCCACCGGCCCGAGGTGCATTCAACCGACCACTGCCATCTATGCTAAAATGAAATTCTGTGCTAGCCAGCGATCCCGCTGCTGCTGCTGCGGCGGCTGCAGCTGCTGTGGCTGGATGAATCTCGCCCAGTGAACTCATACCGCGTGAGCTCAAATATTCGCCGGTACCAAGGCCAAGGCCAGCTAAATGAAAAGTAGGACCACAGTTGGTGTATGGATCTACATATTAAAGCGATTGAAAGATTTGTATTTAAATTTATATCAACACTTTCTTACCATGATAGGAGGCTGCGGGACTAGTTCGTTGTAGAGCATAAAATTGTTCCATATAACCAGGAATTCGATAAGCCGGATGAAAGTCGTGTGGATGCTGCGTTGATATCGCTCCAATGTTGCCATGCATGTGATGGTGGTGATGATGACCAGGACTGCTAAGAAGTGTTTGCACATCTTCGCTTGCGCATGTGGTACTGTTATCAATACTCCCTGCTGTCGGATTTACTGTACTTGACAAGGATGCCGGAGTGATGCTGTTTGGAGGGGGCACCTGTGGTGCTGGCGGCGCAGGAAGAACGTTTGCCGCCGCTGCAACCGCGGCAGCTCTTCTAGATGCTAAAAATTGCAATTCGGAGTACCTGTGAGAAATCAGTGATGGATAAAGAATGTAAGCATTACAAGGTATAATCTTTTAATTATTACAATTGTAAGTTTCTTTTGACTGAGATTCAGAACCTAACAAATCTGTACTCCGGGGAAATTAAACTTAAAAATTTTACTAAATTAGCAGTCATTATTGGCAGGTGTCTGCTCAGGGGGGCTTAACGAGAGGGGAAGAGCGGGCAGCTCGGAGGTGTTTCAGTACCATGAAAAGAGTAAATAATTGGCTACGATCAACGTGATTTTAATATTATTCTATACTTCAATGTTTTCATATTATTATATTGTACTATTAAAATTTTGCCACGAAATGTGTAACGCAGCGAAGGAGACATCTTCGACCCCATAAAGTATATACAGTCTTGATCAGTATCACTAGCTGAGTATAGTCGATAAAGCCATGCCCGTCTGCCTCTCAAATATCTTCAAAACCGTAAGCCATATGTCTACAATTGTATTTAATCTTCGGCGTCCCGAAAATAGTTATTCTTTCTTGTCAATTATTTTAACCCCTAAGTTTATGTCTCTTGAGCTTTTACAGAAAAATGGTAAAGGAAATGTTTGAAAAACTAAAATGATTAAGAAATATATCAATTGCATTTTTGTTCTGTATTTGTATTTTTTCGTTCATAATACAGGGTTGGCCATATTAGGTGGATCCATGTATATAAAAAAAGGGGCCAAGTGTGAGTCAGACTCGTACACGGAGGGTTCCGTACCAAATTGGCGTTTGTATGGGAGGTACTCCACCTAGTGGTCCGATTCGACTGATTCCAACAAATGTATTGCGTCTATATCAGAAACTTATAGTGTCTAAATTTCAGTTCAACAGTCCAAAAAACAAAAAAGTTTTTCGAACATGAAACTGAATTTTAATGGTGGGTTAGTATGGGAGGTACCCTAGTTGGCTGATTTGCCTGATTCCAAAAAATATACCGCATCTATATCAGAAACTTATTGTGTCTAAATTTCAGTTCAATAGTCCAAAAAACAAAAAAGGTTTTCTAATAAGAACCTGCATTTTAATGGGGGTTTGTATGGGATGTACCCTCCTTAGTGGTCCGATCAATCTGATATACAACAACAATACATAATATAAGTCTCTGATGTATAACCACCAACTATCCAAATTTCAACATTGTAGGACCCCGTTAAGTTTTTGAAAATATTTTAGTTTTAGTATTTGTTGCTAATGCCCGGATAGAACTACACATTCTGTGAGGTAATCAAGAGATATTATTCTACAATGCAAAATGAAGTTTGTGTCTTTTATATCAAATTATAATTATGCACTATGTGCCTCATATCTATAGATATCGGTATGTTTTCGTTATTATTGCCTGTATGGGTTTGAAGTCTTTGTCATAGTGTACATTTTTAAGATATTTTTTTCTATTTTGAATAAGCCAGGAGTAATAATTACGATTCCCATTAGGTTTTGATGTTCATCCTCTAAAGCAGACTCCGACCTGCAATTAAGTTGTTTCAGCTTTTACATCAGTGTGAACAGTTATATACATATGTATGTATTCACTTTGCTTAGATATTTGAAATGAATAACACAAAAATATTGTATACTAAGTATCTCGACACGGTTTGCTATGCGCCGGCATTGTCCGGGTGTTTCTGGAACTCTCAATGTTGATGCTCTGTTTCGGTCTTGTTCAAGTTTATTTTCCCGTAGTTCGGGTGTTCTGTAGCTGTATTTTCAGTTAGTCATCTTTCTTTGGACGTTTTATTTCGGTTTTTTTCTTTTTGTATTTGAACGATAATTTTCCTTGACTAAATTCTTTATGCTCCAAGCATTATTGATTTTAAGAAATACGACCAAAAAAATTAAAATATGTCTCTTATCTTTATATTCAAGATTTGCTCCATCAATTACGGTGGTCTTGTTCGCTCCAAACACTTAGTTTCCATGAAAATTTAAGCGTTAAGTGTTTGGTGCTTAAAATCTATAATTTTTTGAGCATAAAGAATTTAGTCAAGGCAAATACATTTTTTAAATACAAAAATAAAAAAACCGAAAAAAACAATGCCACCAAAAAAGCATCAATTAGAAGAAAAACATCAAAATTGAGAAAAACAAGTGAAAATAAAGCTGCATTAACATACGAACAAGAGGGCGAATCCAAGCGCACCAGGCTAGTAAAAAATAAAACAACGTATCAACCTGTATCCACTCAATTTTGCTCGCCATTGTATAGTGATTAAATTCGAACAATATCGTTTCATTCTCTGTGCAGTGAGTGCAATCACTACCTACTCAGAACTCACCGATACACAAACCACCGCATCGACACACGCAGCATTCATTTGCCGTGAGCATCACTACGCATAGTATTCATTTAGTGCGAGTATGAATACGAATAGATTGATTGTACAGGTTGGGCCTTGCTTTTGTTGTTAACCCTAGAATGCCACTTTGAGGAAAATAAATGTTTCACCCTGCTATATGCAAAGTACAATATTAAAATACATGGTATTAATTAATAATTAATATTACAACAATTCCTATGATGGAAAATGAAGTTATGACACCGCTGGGAGGACCCCTTCCCAGTAGTTCGACACTATAAGTGTCGGAATTTCTATTCCCACAAACCATGTAAATTTCAAGATCGTAGGGTTATTGGATCGTATATCTCTCACACAGACTCATATGTTTCTTGAATCGGGACCCCTTTAAATTTTTATACACATATGGGTTAGTTTTAGTATTGGTTGCTGTAGCCTTGATAGGACTGCACATTCTGTGAAAATTTCAATTTTCTACTTATTACGGTTCATGATATATGGCCCGAGGACGGACAGGTTCCGTTTGGTACTCTTTGGGTTCGGAACCCTAAAAATTATAGAAGGAAATTTATCAAAAGAGAGGAGCTATTTCTAAAAAACAAAAAATTATTTTGAAGGGATGGACAAATTTATTTGAAATCTTTTCAAAACACCTTTCATCCCACATTTATAACTATTTCATATATTAATTGTCCTTGAATATATTAAAGAAATTTCCATTAAAAAAAAAAAAACATTGAAACTTAAAGTTTTAAATGACTGACTTATTATGTAGCCCGATCGGAGTTTTAAGCTTTTTGCTTTTAACGATAACACTGCGTGACACAATTTCGGAACTGAAAAACTAATTACTATATAATAGTAGGCAGTGGATGTGTTCTGTTTCTATTTTTTATTATTATTGTTTTCTGTTATATTACTTTAAATCTCGGCTAAATGAAAAATTTTATGAAGACAATGGATTAAAATAGAAAAGGATTTTTGTATTTAAATTCTATTTTTCCAAAATTAAGTGATGCAAAGTTAACAGAAGGGATTTTAATCGGTCCACAAATACGCCTTTTAATGAAGAACCAATATTCTGTCAAAAACTATTTATAGCTGTGATAGATGGATTTTTAGGTTTTTAAAGAACTGAAATTGCGGAACTCTTAGTGTACAATTTATTAAATACATACATATAAGTAAAAAGATGGTTTGTTATAATTCATGGAAAAAGCATTTACTGTCACTACAATATTCCAGCTTCTCATTGTTTACACAGCAAAGTTTCTTCAAATGTGATTTTAGATTTTTTTTATTTAAGTCTGATTATTACTATCAAGAAATTATAAAGTCGTGTCTAGAAGACGTCGTCGTTCGAACATAGGTCGTAGTACAGTGAATGCCAAAAGATTACGTTCAGCTAGAGATGAAGAATCGTCAACGGAACGTGAGGCTCGCCTTAGTCAGCTTCGGGATAGATATAGAGCTGAGAGAGAGTGAGAATCATCATCACGAGTTACTAATTCATGGGTAAATAAATAAATGCACTCAAAAAATAGTATGACCCCGCAAAACTCGAGAACGGCTGGGCCAATTACGATGATTTTGTTTTTTTTGTTGTACTCATGGAGTTACAGTCAGGTTCTTTGCTACATTTGGATCCGATAGTTAGCGCTGTTGTCCAGATATAGATAGTTTTATGCCATTTTCAAATTTTTTTTTTATTTGGTGCAAAATATACTGAACCGATTTTTTTTAAAAACAAATGATTCTTAAAGTTGCTTAGGTTATAATAGAATATTAAAATATATTGTAAATTATTAATTACACATTTTACAACAAAGCTTTTTATAAGAAACACCCAATTAACGCATAGAGGGTGTAGCAACGCACGCCGGTTAACGCTAGTACAATATAAACGGGAAAATTTTAAGTGGGTACTTAATTATACGCTTCGCGCAGTGCATGTTATTGAAATAGTGTATTTACAGTGATTAAAAAAAGGAGTGTCGTAGGGCACCTGTGTAGAAGCGCAGCACAAAAACTCAAAAGAGAATGAACCATGTTTTCGCTCATGACTGCTTTAATGAGATAACTCTCAACACAAAATTAAGTACAAAAAAAAAAAAACATTTCCCAGTGCAGACCGCACGCTTTGCCTAAATAGCAATATCATAATTATAAATATTTAGAAAACGAAATAGTCCAAGTAGACAAAAATTAAGGTGTATGTGTGAGCTTCCGAATTTCGTAAAGACTTACATGCTGTTAATTTATATTTACACAAAAAAAACTAAAAGCAATCATTTTCAATATAAAATATAAAAAAAAAATATTCCAAGTGTAGAATTCGAACCCTACGCCATCGGTTTGCTAGCCCTACCTCTAACCAGTAGAAAAAATCTGGCGATTCTATTTTTAGCTTCATATTTTGAAATTTCACTCATGCCGTAAAGCACATAAGAGAGTTAATCTCTAAAAATATTAACATTTTTAATTATTATTAGTGATTATTTTTTGTTACAATCAGCTCATTATACTCTGCACGAAGTTTGTAACAGGCAGAAAGAGACAAAAGAGACCACATAAAGTATATATTGCATATTCTAGATCAGCTCGATTAGATGAATGATTAAGCCATGTCCGTCTGTATGTATGCAAACTAGTTTTTGAGCTAGAGAGCTGAAATTTTGTACGAAACTTTATTTTTACCATACGCAGTACATTTGTCAGAGCCACCCGAATCGGACCACTAGGGGGATACCTCCCATGCAAACCACCCATTTGAATTCATGTTCTTATTAGAAAAACTTTTTTGTTTTTTGTCCTATCGAACTGAGACTTGGACACTATCAGTTCACAAGACAGGCGCAGGACATTTGTTAGAACCAGCCCAATCGGACCACTAGGGGGGTACCTCCCATACAAACCACCCATTGAATTTATGTTCTTATTAGTTTTTTGCCCTATCGAACTGAAACTTGGTCACTATCAGTTTACAATATATGCGCAGGACATTCGTTGGAACCAGCCGAATCGGACCACTAAGGAGGGTATCTCCCACACAAATCCCGTGAAGAGTATTTCATCTTCGGCATAATCGAAGATAACCTTCTTTCTAGTTTTTGTTTTGGTTACACGTTGCAGGTTGCGCTAATTGGAGACGTAAAATTTGTGAAAAATACATGATTCAGAATTTAATTTGCATAAGATATGACCTGAGAAAGGACGAACAGACGGACAACATTGTCTCTGCAATAGAGTTCCGTTTTGCACCCTTTGCGTTTAGAACCCTAAAAAACGTTGCGCTAAGTTGAAACATAAAATTTGCGAATAATACATTATTTAGAACATATGTGTCCAAAATGGGCGATATTTCGCCTCCCTTGTAAGATAATATATAAGAAATCCACCCGTCTCTGACCCGTTGAAGGAATTTTATTTCAAGCCATTTGTGGTCAGAGACAGAAAGGATGTGTCACCCATGACTACTTCATCTAGTAACAGTTTGTTCTAAGTCCCGAAGACAACGAAGAAGGATGATGTTAAGGGCAGATGGCGAGATTTCAGGACGTGATAGAATTTATTATAAAGAGTGCATAAAACAAAACAAAAACAAACAAGAAAAAAAATTTTAATTTCACTTTAAATTGATAGTTTACATGTTTGTGATTGTATAAGATAACTAGAATAATTAAGAGATTAGGCTACATTTCCTATGCTACTCAAATGTATGTATATACAGGATATAAAGAGTATGATATTGAACATTAAGTTTCAAATGGAAAAAATGGCGGAATAAAAAATTTATAAAAACCCATGAAAATAGTCTTAATTAAAACTTATATCTAAGACTTAATACTAAAGACTAAGTTATTGTATTTGTGCAATTATATTAACTAGCAACCCGCCCCGGCTTCGCACGGGTAGAGTACTTATCTACCATCTATCTATTTTCTATCCACATATCTATCTATCTATATAAATATATACAGAACCGATTTTAATATTTTTCTTTAAACAACAAATGAATCAAAATTAAGCAAGTTGCATCTTGTCTGTCGCCTAGTTACACGATTGATTACACAGCGTTGATTCACTTCAGCTTCAGAATTTCCAAGGAAATAAATTTGAAGAAATTTATATTCCCCAGCAATAATGCTCCAGCGAAATGGTGAATTTGTCCTTGAATCTTCAATATAGAAATTCATTTATGGAGTTTTCATATTTGTGGTTATATGTTGGAACGATCTGTGTTACAGAAGAAAAAAATGGGAGGGTTCCGTACCTGATTGGGTTTTGATTTGACAGATTTCAACAAATGTACCGCGTGTATATCAGAAACATATTGTGCCTAAATTTCAGTTCAATAATCCAAAAAACAAAAAAGGTTTAGACAACATAGTCCTGTTGATTCACGGCGAAACCTCAAAGCACTGCAATATTGCCAATTTGTGCTCAGTGTTCCAATCTGCACGGAAGTATCGCCGGCGTAATCGACAGTTGCATCATACCTAAACGCCAAACGTTCATAGGGAATTGCAACGTTTGCTCGTCTATTTTGTCGCCTCTTGCCTAATCTCAACGGAATGCATTGATGTTGGCTACGTTCTTCTTCTGACACATTGCTTCGAAGATTATAAAGTCGAGTTGCATCCCACGTTCTCCGACCGATGTTTTAACGTGTTGCTGGAATATTTTCTTACAATTTGATCTAGAGTTGTCACGACAATATGAAGAAATTTTGTGTATCGCTCTCCTGCATAACGTTATTTGTTTGTTAGGGCAGTGGTTCGCAACCTTTTTTGGATCAGGGACCACTTTGATTTTACTACCACAAGGTTAAAAATAACCTTCAATCGAAATGTTTAATTAACATAATTAATCATAATATTGAAAAATAACATTAATTTATTTTTCGGATCATATATAAGTTCCTACGTACAACTGGCCGGAACCACTGTATTACACATTCATAGTCGCTTTGATCCAGAGTTGTCATGACATTATGAAGAAATTTTGTGTCTTTCGCTCTCCTGCATAACATTATTTGCTTGTTAGTGCAATGGTTCGCAACCTTTTTTGGAGTAGGGACCACTTTGATTTTACTATTACACTCACCCTCACTTAACAAAAAACAAACGCAAGCGACCCTTCCACTTCCCTTATCGACAAACCAAAATTGAAACACAAACAAAGCAAGCGTACTGTACTGAGAGAGGAAAAATATAACAATAACAACAACCAAAGTATTAAAAACGAACAAGTACAAAACTTTTTATGCTTGGTCTGACAGTGGTTTTCAAAGCACTTCACACTTAAAAATATTTTATTATATATTATTATTACTGAAAAAAAAAGTATGCAACTCTTTTCATTAGCATTCATTTGTCATTTTAAAAAATAATTATTAAAATCGGCTTAGTATAGTGTGCGCTAGATAAAAAAATGTTAAAAATTTGGTTAAAAAAAGTGCCTGTATCTCAACAACAGCGCCACCTACTGGGTCCAACTGAAGCATAAACCATCTTGGTGACCCCATAAGTACAACAAAAACAAAAAGGATCAAAATTGGTTCAGCCGTTTTCAATTGATTAGCGTTCGGTCAGGTTACATAAAGATACTAGCGTTAACCGGCGTGCGTTGCTACACCCTCTATGCGTTAATTGGGTGGTTCTTATAAAAAGCTTTGTTGTAAAATGTGTAATTAATAATTTACAATATATTTTAATATTCTATTATAACCTAAGCAACTTTAAGAATCATTTGTTTTTTTTTTAAATCGGTTCAGTGTATTTTGCACCAAATAAAAAAAAAAATTAAAAATGGCATAAAACTATCTATATCTGGACAACAGCGTTACCTACCGGATCCAAATGTAGCAAAAAACCTGACTGTAACTCCATGAGTACAACAAAAAAAAAAAAAAAATCATCAAAATTGGTCCAGCCGTTCTCGAGTTTTTCGGGGTCATACTATTTTTTGAGTGCATTTTTATATATACAGAAGAGAGTGAAGTGGTTCAGGTGGAGGGAGAATTTCTTCTAATTTGACTTTTCCTTGTAAGCAACACATGCCTTTCGATTTGTCCTTGAATTTCAATGCCAAGCAATGTTCACACACTACTGACTTAGTACCTATTGATAGTATATGATCGTCCTTGTAGGAAATCGAAGGATCGTAATTCATGGCAGAATTTTCTTTATTTACCCATGAATTAGTAACTCGTGACGATGATTCTCTGGCTCTCTGTATTCGATGTCTATCCCTATCTCGGCTGCGGCGAACCTCACGTTCCGTTGACGATTCTTCATCTCTTGCTGAACGTACTCTTTTGGCATTCACTGTACTACGACCTATGTTCGAACGACGACGTCTTCCAGACATGACTTTATAATTTCTTGATAGTAATAATCAGACTTAAATAAAAAAAACCTAAATTCACATTTGAAGAAACTTTGCTGTAAACAATTAGAATCTGGAATATTGTAGTGACAGTAAATGCTTTTTCCATGAATTATAACACTATGCCAACTACATTAATTTTAAAGATAGGCATATAGGTATATGTATAGTGAAAATAACAGTATTTCTCCACTATTTAATGGATGTTATTATAAATATAAACCTTCCTCTTCAATCACTCTATCTATTCAAAAAAAACCGCATCAAAATTAGTTGCGTATTTTTAAAGATTTAAGCTTACAGACAGAGAAAGCGACTTTGTTTTATAATATGTACTGAAGATAGTGATGCGGAAAGTTTGATTGACACTTATTTCTAATATTTTCAAATTTTCGGAAAAAATCATGTAGGGCATAGTTAGTTGTGCATGTACCTAAAGGAACGAAATTTCTAGTTGCACAACTAGGGCACAGAAACTTAGGATACCTCTTATATTGAACAGAAAAGTTTTTAAGATGGTAAAATTAGTTTTTCGAGATTGGGTTCGAAAGTGAAGTTAAACTAGTATAAAGCACTCTAGCAGATGGTCGAAGTTTTTCGAGCAATTAAATTTCTGAAAATTCGCCGTAACATTTATTTTGGCTGCAATATAAGAAAAAATATATTCGCAGGTTGTATTTGCTGCCAATCTTGAAATGAAAACATATCGACGGGGAGTAATCACAGTATGAACAGGAGCTGATTTTGCACAAGTTGAATTAGACGAAGACATGCAATTAGTACAAACCCCCATGAAGTTTCAGGTTCTTATTAGAAAAACTTATTTATTTTTTGTTTTATCGAACTGAAATTTAGACACTATAAGTTTTTGATATAGGTGCTGCATATCTGTTGGAATCAGCCAAATCTGCCAACTAGGAGAGGTACCTCCCATACAAACCCACCATTAAAATACAGGTTCATATTCGAACATTTTTTTTTTTTTTTTTGTGTTTTTTTGGACTATTGAACTGAAATTTAGACAGTATAAGTTTCTGATATAGGCGCTGTATATTTGTGGGAATCAGTCAAATCGAACCACTAGGCGGAGTACCTCCCATACCATGTTTGAAGAGACGAGGGCAGTTATCTAGGTTAATCAGTAATTTTGACTTGAATTTGCGTCGTTATGTTCGTCCCCTCTCTCGTTGATCCACTCAGATTGTTATTTTTTTGGTCCATTGAAGGAGGAAAAAGGCAAAAAGGAATTTGTGGGGAAAGGCTCAACCAATTACACAAAGACATTCTTTGCGTCTGGAAAAATAATATGTTCGCTGTTGACCATTGTATTAATATTAACTCCCCATTTATTGAATGATTTTCATAGGATGATTGAAATTTTTTTTAATTGCAGTTGGTTACGAAAAAATAAAACAATAGTGGCATTCACACGATGTGGCAAGGCCGGCTAAAATAGCATTTTAGCAAATTTGCCGCCCGATTGTGTTTGTTCTCGCAAACACAATTCCCAGTTTGTTTAAATGTATACAAACCAAAATGTTTTTAAAAATGCCTAAAAGCAAAAAAAGGTGTAGTTATTGAATTCATTTCATAATTAAATAATACCTCTGCCATGTTTATTTTCACTTTAACCATATAACCAGACTTGCCAACTCATAATATTCAGAAAGTTGACAGCCCTCAGTTTTCCATATTTGCCAAATTAAATTCTCCGGCAAACTGTACGGTCACTTTTGCAAATTTACAAATTTTGCGACGTTGCGTGAGTGCCCATAACATTCATCCAGATTTCAAAGAGACTTTGCATAGGGACTACCTTATCCACAAATCAAAAAATTCAGGTATTGACAAATTGACAATAAGATGTGTCAGTATCAGATAACTTTAAAACAGCAAAGAAACGAGGACTTACATGGTTCAATTTATTTTCCTTGCCACAATGAGATCATTTTTATAAATGCCAGTACATATTCAAAAGTTGCTATAAACTTTGAATTAACTGTTGAAGTACAATATAAGTGAAAGTTTTTTTTTTTGTAGCTACTTACATATTTATTTGCAACCAAATAAGATTTTAAATTTTATGAACCAAACAATTATAATATAAAGAATTATTGAATTTTACACCAACTTTATCAATCGATTTATTTTGTTATAAATTCCGTCGGCTTTAAACGATTTCTTATGTAAATAAAACTGAAAATTTGTACTTACGCGAGCGGGAAATATGTAGGCAAAGTGTAGGCATCCATTTGAGAATTTTAGAGGTATTTACTTGTATTTCACTGCTTAATTGAATGACATTTAATTTGAATGTTAAAACACAAATAAAGGAGCAACTAGTACAATCTGAATGTTATGGGAATGATAATTTTCTATCAAGAGCCTTTTTGGCTTAACTCCGATTCACTTTCGATTCACGGAACATTTATATTCATGTGTACTAATAATGTAGATATAATATGTATGTATGCAATTATAATATCCACATACGCAACACCAACACTTCCGTATTATTATACCCGACTATATATGTTGTACATATATACATACGTATGTATATGATCGAGATGGGATTGCCAAAACACTGTTATAATATTCACTAATTTTTGACGTGAGTAAAAGACGGCCTTGCTTTGTGACGGGAGACAAAAACTTCATTAAAAATGTCGTTATTTTTAGCAATTTTATGACTTACTATATGTACAAATTGTTGCATGTACATAAAACGCGTAATATGTTATGAACGGCACATTTCAACACATAAACGTCTTTTTTTTAATGACAATTATGTGTAATATTATGTAAATATATATGTATATATATAAAGAAAATGAATTAGGAATTATAAAAAACAAACTTCATTAATTCGGTGTCACAACAATATTCTACACGCTAATAGTTTCTATTACATAAATATATGTATATACGTTAAAGTTTGTGCAAAATTATTTTCGATTTCTGATTATTTGCAAATAAAGTCATAAATGCAAGTGATGCAAGTTAATTAAGTGTTTATGATTGCTAAGTTATAAGCAACAAAAATAAATGATGTGTGACAATGTCAATAACAAACGTGCGTCTTGCTTGTTCTTGTGTTATTTCCGAACTGATATTTTCTATTCTCTTGGCAACAACACTTGGCTGGCTGCTAGCTGTAGCTGGAGCAGCAATTTAAGTCATGCTCTTCCGAACTTACACAGGCATGCATACACTCATATCTATGTATACTTGTGCAGCATACAACAGCACTTTACTTTGCAAAAGACCCTGCTACACACACAATCACAAGTGTCTGTCTCATTTACAAAAAGAATCAAAGTAAACGAAAAAACAAACTAAAAGAATAACAAACAATACACGGCGATCATGGTATGTAGTTGTTGTGGTCTCGGTCTTTCGCCCACAAGTAGATTCGTTGATACCGGTCCGATACTAGCTAGCCATTTCACTTCGCCTAAACCTAAACCTTAAGACAACAAAGCTACTTGTTATGCGTCAGACATGACCATAGAGAGCGACGAACGTTGTGCCGTCGATCTCAGGCGCACCCACAATATATCTCTCTCTTGCACATTTCCCAGTAAATGACTCTAATCAATATTTCGTGTGTGTCGTGCTGATTTCATGGAGAAAAATCAAATATTACAATCGGATGCTCCAGAGGCGGTGAGAACCTGGATGTTTGGGTTGTGCGGGTTAAAACGATTTGCTCATATAGATGTTAACCAAATGTTAGTATTTCAGCAAAACAGAGATTTAGAAAAAGTCGAAAAATACATAATATGTACATACTTATGTACGTATTACTGCAAATCCTTATTGCCATAATCTCAACAAGTTGTAAAACCTTAGCCATCGGTTCAAAATCAAATGTAAGCTGAAACGCTAAATTTGTCCAATTCTTGAGGAACATCATTTGTTCCATTGCATGCTTCGTTGAAGAACATAGAGTATATATACATTTAATGGAAGTATTAGTTCAGATGATAAACAATTTGATTTTAGCAATAATTATTTATATATTTTTAATATTTGTATAGTTCTATCTCTTTCATACAAAAACACAGTATTTTACATATCGCACACGTTTAACTAAAGTGTCACAACTCAGAAAACACGATTTTTGAGTTAATAATGTAGAAACATTCGTTATTTAATGATTTATATTGTTTAAAAATTTGAAGTATGTTTAATTAATTTTTTACACCTGTTTTGCTTGTCTTCGTTTTTTGCCTATTCCAAAGAAATGGATCAAAGAATCTGTATTAAATTTTCTTTCGACGTTATAACGACGATTTCCATTTTTTTTATCGATTTCATCATTCTGAAGGAAACGATATCTGTTTATATTTTTTGATCAACGATCAATTTTTGAACGACTGGTTGGCATAATTGATTTGAATAAGTTTTTTTAGTTTAAAATGTTGGTGTTTCTACAGTTCTTGAAGTGTGTTCTCTGCTTCGGTCTTGTTCTATATTTTGGTTGTTCGGGTGTTTAGTGTTCTTCTTCCAATTGATGCGTTTTTAAAATTTGTTTGTTTGCTTGTCCGAGTCTTGTGCCGTTAATCTGATTGCAATGAAATTTTCTGTGTGTGTGTGTGGACATGGGATAGTTTTTAGATCCGATATGTGGCATAGTTCTCGCGAAATTGGTGAAATGTTGCATCTAAAACTTAGGGACATATTTCAAAGTTAATAAAGTTGTCTTTGTCACAAATCACAAATAAATGCTGCGCAATACATTATAGTTTATTTTGATAAATTAAATTACTCTAGTATAATAATAATAAGAACAAGAACAACACACCACCCTGTGCATTGTTGTTCATTTGGTGAGTCCTAGAATTTTTTGTGTCTGTCCGTTTGTCCCCAAAAATGGGGTCGTACGATCGTACTGATCACATATTATTTATTGATTGAATATACTAATAATAAAAAAAAAAAAAAAATGACAAAAACCACTGGATTGTTTTTAAAACCGTAACAGATCTGGAAACGGCAACAACCAAACAGATCTAGAAACGGAACAAACAATTCTGGATCTGTTTCTGTTTTTTGGGGTGTAGCCGCATATAACAGAAACAGAATACCAAATTTTTGACATTCACATTGTCTCTGACACCATTAGGTGAAAAGTACTTGTTTCTGTTTTTGTATGAACACTGAGTTCTTTCTGGTTTAGTTGCTAATGCAGCCTGACGGCACTTTTTTTCGAGCTGTTTCTATTCTCCTCTGGCTTCTGTCGCAAACATACTAAAATATGCGACACCCGTCCTTAACAAAAATACAAAAACTAGATTGTATTGTACATATAATCTTAAGTAAAGATTTTTTTTAATCATATTGAAAACCGTATCAAAATTCTATTGGATAGTTAAGTGTGTTTTGGTGGTTTTGGAGGTTGCATAGTTTTTGACATTCCTACAAGTATACATGTATATCTAAAACTGTGATTGGAAACATTTTTTTGTTGGTTACCTTTAACATATTTACTTGTTTTATACTGGATCTTTCCAAATGGTCAAAATCAAATGTCCTTTTCACAGTTGCTTGTTGCCGTCGTATTGGTTTTGCTTGGTGATGTTTTGGTAACACACTGTTTTTTGTTTTGGTTACACACAGAACGTTGTACGTACAAACTTTTTCATTCCTGCTACGAGTTTTACTAAAATTTTAGTAAAAGTTGATAATGTGAAATTTACTAAAATCTACATCAGCTGTTTTGTATTTGCGCTCAATAAAGGAAAGATAGAAAAATACCACTTAAAAGTATACAGCACTAGCCGAAAACGTCGCAGCCCTGGCCAGCAAGTGGGCATCTTCGGCCATCTAGTAGATTGTTACTCAACAATAAGAGGACAATTTACAGGAAAGTAGTGGCTCTGCCTGGCGTTACGCGATGCAAATCTGGGGTTCTGCAGCTGGCAGCAACATTCAGAGAATTCAAGCTCAAAACAAGGTGCATCGGCGCATAACTGGTGCTCCTTGGTTTGTGTGCAATACTATCTTGCACAGAGAACTAAGGATCCTGCAAATCAGCAATCGTCATCAACAAAGGCTACATAGCCATCAAAACCGCCTGGTGGCACCCCTCTCTCATGGTGTGAGCCGACGCCGTTTAAAGAGGCTCCATCCTATTGACCTTCTAAGTTAAAGTTGATGCAACTTGTAATTGCGATAACTTTATAAAAAGAAACACACAAAAACAAAAAAAAAAAAATTCTATAATTATTTTCACGAAACTGTATGACAACATGAGTGACAAACATGACCAAATTCGGAATATTTGAATATTTCCCACTGCTATGAATCCAAATTAAATCACATATATTTTTGTTTTAAAGCAATAACCCCTCAATTTGGTTTTTTTTTTTCCTGTTGTTGTTGTTTAGTTTTGATCTGCTTGCATATTGAAGTAGCTTATGCTCTACTGTAGAAAGCGCATAACGCATAGCCAACTGTTTGTTTTTGGAAAGTATATTTTATGGAAAACTTCTGAATTTTATAAAGTAAGAAAATTTGGAGAATTTTCATTCATTAGGAATACTATTGTACATAGTGGATATAAAGATGTGTTATGCTTTTGTATAAAGTTATATTACTGGACCAAAGTTATAAAGATTTCCACTGTATCAAGCACAGCATCGGCATATTCTGGGGATACAATCGGTATTGATGACGTTCACAGAATTAATTCTGTAGCGCACTTTTTTAGAGTGCTGCAGGATGATGCTTTATCGCTGTAGAAATAAGCACACTTGTTTTCAAAATCCACGTCGAAAAATAATCACCCGAGAATGTTCACGATTCCATTCCATTTTTTGACCAAGATGAATTTTTCAATTTACTATAAACACAAATCAAGCTAAAAACGCACAATATTTTTAAAGAAAATGATAAGTAAAACACATATCAAATTATCGTTTGGAAACGTCAGCGGTCGTCTATCAATACTAACTATTGCCAACACGACAAATATAAATAGCAGCCGTTGTATGCTGATTATCCTTATTATCCATCGAGAAATCTTTTAAATCAAGAAGAACACGACCTAACAAAGAAAAAAAAAATTTAATTCAATCATAAAGACCTAAACGCACACTTTGTCGGCGACCAAATAAATCACCATAGCAGTAGTTACAGTGAGAAATTACGAACTCATTCAAATCCACTGGCTAAGGCCTTGGCAACTCATTGCCCGAGAAGATTAAAAAGGCCCCATCCTGGGGAGCTTAAAAGTCGTTTTGAATGTAATGTATAGGTGTAAATTAAATTAAATTCTTTTCATCGTCATTGTTATTATTTATTATTATTTCATTAACTTAATTGTAAGCGATTGTCATTGTAGTGGTGATCTCCAACAAGTTATAGTATTTAGTAAGCTGACGATATATTAATAAATTTTAGTTAAAAAAAAAAATAATAATAATAAAATTATCATTTTACATAGCCTTCTTTTAGCTCTTCCCACTTTTCCCAGTGATATTCAAAAGCTTCGATACCCTGCTTATAATGAGAATAGTCAAGCTTCTCAAAATAACTATTAACCGCAGACTCTTAACTTTTCATTGTTGGCAATTTTTTACCACCATTTCTTTAAGTTTAGCAACAGAATATAATCAAATGTGACCAAATCTGGTGAATAAACAATTCGTACATTAACTCGGGGACTTTAGCCATCGATAATGGTGATACTAGTGCATTGCCTCGATAAACAAAACTATCTTTTTTGTCAAAATTATTCCACTCGCATCGCAAAAAACTAGTGTCATGCCCTTACTTTGACTGTTGCTCAGGTGTGAAATGATGGACCCATGTTTCATGCATAGCTGTGAATCGCCCCCAAAGCTTGACTTTATTGCTGTGAAACTTCGCCAAACATAGAAACTCCTCTCTGTTATTTTTATTCCATTGTGAGTTATCGCGGTACCCATCTTCCCCACAACTTATTCATGTACAAATTTTCAGTCAAAATGCGATGTAAAGTATTTTGAAATGTCTACAGTTCTCGCGTACTTTCAGTCGACGGTCATCCATTTTTGGTGCGGTCACTTCAGTTGATCGATTATTGCGAAGGATTGAAGCATTTCAAGGAGAGTAATGTGTAATATAAATAAGACTAATTTTTACTATGCCATAGTAATTCTAGTATATTTACCAAAATGAGATGGTTTTTGAGAGAGTCTTTTAAAAATCTAAATCAATAATGCAGTTTATACCTTTCTAAAGGGAAAATTTCAATATCTTAGCCTACAAAATAAAGTCTGCATGTAGTCTTTTTTATATCCTCTCAGCTTTACTAAAAATTTAACAAATAACATAAGATATCTCTCTACTCATTCTTTTTATACAGATATACATATTAACGTGTTTTAATATCTCAAGTAAAATTAGCTTTTGTACTCGGGGATATTCTAAATAGAAACAGTCTTTATAAATATGTTGTATTTTTTTAGATTAAAATGTTATATCATCATTCAGTATGGTTGTAAACGACACATTTCCTAATCTTGCCTTTCTACCTGCTCTGTTGTCTGTAATGCGTGAAAAACGATCTTTTGGTAACCTGGGGAGATGGTGAATTGTTGTTAAAAACCCAGAAGACGAAAAAAAGACGTAGAAATTAAGAAAAAGGCAAAATTATTCGAATCAAAAGCAGGTTGACGGTAGGGCTCAGGCTAAGCTAACTATCTCCGGGGTGCCCCTACAATTTTATTGTGGACCTTTTCTCGGTTAACGTCTTATTCAACAAGAGTATAATTCTCTGAGTATTATTTTATGTACAATTCATACAATACAATCACATTGTGTATAGTATCTAAGAATTTTTATAAATGTGTGAGTCTGTGTGATGTGTGTATGTTGCGTGTAGTTCCTTAATGTGTGCACAACTGGTAATTTCATCACAGACGATGGAGAAGAATCTTTTGTATTTTCGTGGAAGCATAAAACCTAATACATGCATTGTGTAAATGTATGGAAGTGTTCATTTTTATCTGCTTTGATTCAACCGAAAATTATATACGGATCTTTTATATACGATAGTGAGTAAATATGTATGAAGATCCTTCGAAAACAAAGTGCAAGAATGTTTTTAATATACAATGTAATCAACAAAAAGTATTTTTCGTTCTCTACTGAAGTATATCTCAGTACGTTCCTCCAATTTTTTGATCTCTTAAAGGAACTTGTCAAACTATTCGATTAAAATTCATTTTATTGAAGTAAGAGATGTTTATTCTTTTTGCAACTTGGCATAAAAACAAAAATACAGTTGTAATGTAATAGGTACACGATCATTCCAATTTAAATGTATGTACATTCATACATACATTTAATGTTGTTATTAGGGTTCCGTACCCAAAGGGTACCAAACGAAACCCTATTACTAATGCTCCGCTATCAGTCCGCCCATCCTCTGAATTTATCTCATGAACGGTAATAGGTAGAAAGTGGAAGTTTTCACAAAATGTGAAGTTCTATCGGCTACTTGAACGAATACTAAAACTAAAATAAAGTAAAATGGGTTGGTATGGGAGCTATACGATCCAGTAACCTATGGTCTTGCAATTGAAAAATTCTGGTTAAGCACAGTCCTTAAAAAATCTCTTGAAGGGCATATTAGTCTATAATCAACGTTATTAATGTAAGGATTTGGTTTTATGTTAAAAAATTGTTAATTATTACTATTTTTTAAAAAAAAGATAAATAGGAATTTCAAATACTTATTATTCAGTTTGCTTATTCATTGAAATGTACAAAAAATGCAACGTACTTTCAGTTTTTTACTTTTTTTCTGAGTATTAAGTTTATTATTTATTAAGTATTATATATTAGAATTATGTTAAATAAATAAATAATTTTTTATAAATTAAAAAAAAACATAATTTTTTGATTTCAATGTTTTAAACGACCATAATTTCATAACGATATTCAGACATAGTCCAAACGAAATGACTTTATTTTCGAATAAGGCAGTTTGAAAGCTTAATTAGTAGCCAAAGTAAAAAAAGAATTTTAAAGATGAGAATCGTGCAAGCAGAAGAATCAGTGATTCGTGATCAGAGAAGCAACTCACTACAATCCGGTTTTTTATAATGTTCAAAATTTAAATGGAAATAAACGAATTTTAGAAAGGAAAACAACAACATTAAAATATAAATATTACAAAGAATGCAGATTCAGTCTGGCTTGCCCGACTCTGGCATACTCTTTTGTACTATGTACGTACGTACATATATCGTATGAAAAAGCATATTTAAATGTTTATGATTAAAAATATCGAAGAAAGAATATTGAGAAATAAACAAATGTACCGAGCCCTATTTATTTCGAAATTGACTTTATGATCAGAAATTAACTCATCACATGATAGCGATAATCACTACATTAACAAAGATAAAACAGAACTAATTTTATTTTTTATAATGCCAGCCGATGTGAAGAAAAGTAGGAACAACACTCTCCTGATTATTCGGTTTTTGGCAGACATATGTATGTATTTCCAAGGCGGACGGAGTCTATCAATTAGACTGGTTTTGCCTGAGTAGAGTATTAAAAGAACAATTATAACAAAGTGAAAAAGCATGAAAACCGAAAATGAGTCGTAGTCGTTAACAACGATCCCAATCTTCGATATTGCTGCGCTTGGCATTCGCTGCCGTTGCCTTTGCTGATGAAGACATTATTTATAAGGCCAACCACAGTGCAGATGCTGGGGCCAGACTTTAGACGTGAGAGGGCGTCGTCATCTATACAGCCATAACATGTTTGTATCATCATCATCGTAGCGTCTTCATCAACGTATTCTTCTGATGACCAACACAAATACGTAGGTATGTATGTATGTATGTACATATGTATGAATCTTATGCATTTATGTATGCATACATGTACATACCAATCTGCAACCTCTCAATTCCCTTTTTATGTATGTTCATAAATATGTATGTACATATGTATGTATATATGCCTAAGAACACATAGATGTGTACGGAATTATGTTTGCACGAGTATGAGTGTGTCTGACTGACAAATACAGTTTTTGTTGCCCCTGCTGCTGTTTTCGCTGTTGTTTGTTTGTGTAACATAACAATTCGAAGCTCACGTTTCGGTTGTTTAAAAATGCTTTTACTTCACTAAATGTTTTGGAAAAGCTTCTTGGAATTTTGATGCGAATAAAGTAAGTATGTATGTACACAATTATACATACATATATATGCATGTAAGTCATTTATCCTTTTGTTAGCTCAAGGGAAAAAATACGTATGCACATATGTATGTATGTATGTATGTATGTTCTTAATAATGCATACAAACTTTCGAGCACATACATACATATTTAGCTAAATATACATATGTACATACATAATGCAAAATATTGTACATGCATAACTATGCTTTTTATAAAGTCATCACCTTAATTGAGACAACAAACGCGAAGATGTGTTTATGTACATACACATACATATATATACCTATATGTATATCCATCTATGCATATAAGTACATATTTACAAAACATTGCAGCATTGATGTAGACACTAAAGCAATTTAAAGAATCACCCGAACTGATCACGCTCCCATTCCCATACCCTACGATCGAATATTGTGTGCATGGTACATACATTTGGTAATATGTATGTATGTATAAATACGTATCTATACATTTTATAAAACAAAGTCTCCCGGCCGTGACTGTCAGTTTGAAAGATATAAACTCGAAAAGGACCGAATGAATTTTCATTCGGTGTTCACGGAGTACGGAGTGTTTCATGAGACAGGTTATAGGAATATAATTCATTAAGGTTTTGTTTAAATTTGCTGAAATATGACGATGATTGTTGAAAATGTCAGAAAAATAATGCCTTGAACAGTGATAACCACATGCGTCGATAATGTCGTAGACAGCAGAAAGCAGTGTTACACAATTGTCTGCATTCGCTGCTCATCTGGAATTGCCTCAACACTATTCGATGGAGAACAGCAGCTTGCGATCATCAAAAAATTTTGATATGGCCACAGTCCTTACAAAATTGTTTGAAGCACTTGATCGAAAGGCCTAGCAACGCGCGCCGGCTATCGGTAGTTTATAGAAAAGCCTTTCGAAACCATGTGCTAAGAATAACCAAATGTATTGTATATCACTTAATTGTTTATATGTACACATGTAAGTATGTATGCATGTATGTTTTCAACGACGAATCGCTTGAAAGAATAAAAGAAGCCTGCCTGTACGGTTTGAAATTGTTTTGTGTTGAATGCATCATCATATTGTAGCGTGACTGTGCTCTTGTTTCTGTCTTATAGAAAAAGTAAAGCTGAAAACAAAACTGAAGTTAATAGAACCGGTATAACTAGTATCAGAGGACGTGATATTTGCGCAAATATAAACTCATATAAACTGCACAGGCGACCATTACATCAGTGAAATATTTATATTTTTACTCTTGCCTGCCACTTGGTCCATTTTTAGATCTCCAACATCGAAAAAGTAGAAAATACATTATTGTTTCTTATTTTTATTATTATTTTGTTAAGGGTAATTTTTAAGTCCATATGTTGATGTTGGTTTAGTTTACATATGCACACAATAATAATCATTAGAACATTAACTACACATACATAGTATGAATCACATTTTTCGAATTCACTTTTCCCTGAATTAAAGTTTAAAACATTATTTACCACAAGAGGACCTGCCCAACCAAGACAAAAATCAATTCTTCTCAATGACAATCAATGAATTTATTTTTTGCTATAATTTTTCACTCAAAATGTGTGCGTACTAAGTTTTCATAAACGAGAGGAAAAGAGGAAAAAACAAACCAAAAATTCCTTAAAAAAAAGTATATGTAAATTTAAAAAATTAAAAAAATAAGTATGCAACACGCTTCATAAGCATTCATAAGTATGTATGTATGATGTTAAAATATATTAATTAATTAAATTATTAATTACTAGCGTTAACCGGCGTGCGTTGCTACACCCCCTATGCGTGAATTGGGTGTTTCTTATAAAAAGCTTTGTTGTAAAATGTGTAATTAATAATTTACAATATATTTTAATATTCTATTATAACCTAAGCAACTTTAAGAATCATTTGTTCTTTAAAAAAAATCGGTTCAGTATATTTTGCACCAAATAAACAAAAAAAATTTAAAAATGACATATCTATATCTGGACAACAGCGCTACCTACCGATTCCAAATGTAGCAAAGAACCTGACTGTAACTCCATGAGTACAACAAAAAAAAAAAAATCATCAAAATTGGTCCAGCTGTTCTCGAGTTTTGCGGGGTCATACTATTTTTTGAGTGCATTTTTATATATATAGATGATCACCCGTAAGAAGAGAGTGAAGTGGTCCAGGTGGATGGAGAATTTCTTCTAATTTGACTTTTCCTTGTAAGCAACACATGCCTTTCGATTCGTCCTTGAATTTCAATGCCAAGCAATGTTCACACACTACTGACATAGTACCTATTGATAGTATACGATCGTCCTTGTAAGAAATCGAAGGATCGTAATTCATGGCAGAATTTTCTTTATTTACCCATGAATTAGTAACTCGTACTGATGTTTCTCTCTCTCTCTCAGCCTCTCTTGCTGAACGTACTCTTTTGGCATTTACTGTACAACGACCTATGTTCGAACGACGACGTCTTCCAGACATGACTTTATAATTTCTTGATAGTAATAATCAGACTTAAATAAAAAAATCTAAAATCACATTTGAAGAAACTTTGCTGTGTAATTTTATAATATGTATAGATATAGATAGATTAAATTCGGTTAAGTATAAGTGATCAAAAAAACCTGGCTGGATCTCGACAACAGCGTGTCCAATTGTGCATCTAATCTATCCACGGACCCAATCAAACACACACAAAAATTTCATCAAATTTGGTCTATCCGTTTAGGAGAAGGATTGCTTTGGAAAGTATCCAATTCGAAGGATAGCATTGATAAGAAGCGAGAGAAATACTACTGCTGCGTTTGGAAGTTCAGTCAACTTTTTTGGCACGATTCTATCGTAACCAGCAGATTTAACGGGCTTCAGTTGAGTCTTTATAATAGATTCAATTTCATTTGAGCTTGTTTTTACTGAAGACATATTTACTGGATTTGTGATTGTCTGGTGAGGAACCACGAATTTGTTATTAGGTAGATTAGGTTGAAACAAGTGCTCCAAATGGTTGGCAAATACATTAGCCTTCTCTTCATCCGACCGTGCCCAAATTCCGGTTCAGTCTCTAATAGGTGAATCCAGTTCCACAGGAGTTTTTAGCGATTTTTGTGCTTTCCAAAGTGAAAATCTAGTGTTTGTGGGTGATAGGTTATCAATATAGCGCCTTTGTGGCTCTAGTTAGTTTTTGACACTGCTTTGACTAGTTTTTTGTTTAGCAGTAGGACACCTGTGGCCATTCTATTCACAATCGTCGCTTAGTAGCAACAAGTTCTTCAATTTCCCTATTTGAGTAAGAATTTCTGCTGAACTTGTGAGCAACAATCGCAGCTGCAGCTACCAATATGCCATTTAACCCATTAATTGATTTGTTGATATCACTTTCAGAGTAGATCGCAGGTGCAATTTCGTTGTGAGAACTTACATATTTTTTATATTGCAACCAATTAGTTTTACTTGATATAAGTCTATACGGGCGACCCTCAACTTGGATAATCGAGTAAAACGATATGAGTGAGTGATCGGATGAAGGTTCAAATTAAGTTTCTAAATATATTTTTTGTGATACCAAAGTCGACGATAACTCGAATTTTTCTTAGATCCATCGGCCGGTATGTAGGCCTAGCCGGAGAAACGAAGTATAGTTAAAAATCGTTCTCCATGGCTATCAAAGATATTTTTAAATACATCTGCAGTTATTGAAAATCGTGGAGAACGATATACAGTAGGTATCATCACAAAATTATCTATGCATATGTATTGATTGTAAAAATTAGCAATCAACCAGTTCCGACCTTTCCTGTGGATTTTCTTTCACATTCTTCTAATTTGAACTATTACGAACATAGAAATATTTTGCTAAATCGGTCGAGCCATTTTCAAGTGGTGCAATAATTAACAAATAGCAAAATATATGTAGACGATTTGCTTTCGAGTACTTCTCCAGCTCTTCATGATGATGCTCTGTTTAGGTCTTGTTCAAGTCTACATTCACGTTATTCGGGTGTTCTTGCAGCACTATTTTTAATTGCTCGTCTTGCGTTGGATGTTTTACTTCCAGTTGATGTTTTTTTGGCGACTTAATTTTTAGGTTTTTTTGTTTTTGTTTTGTTTTTTAACAATTAATTTGCCTTGACTACCTAACTTCTTTATGCTCAAAGAATTATTGATTTTAACTCAATCAATCAAAAAGATATGTGACAAACTACTACACACCTGCCCTTTTGATTAATTAGAGGCTCCTAGTGCTAAGTGAACTCCTTCCTCTTCATTGTAGGAGATTCAATAAATCTATCAATATAAAAAAAAAAAACAAAAAAAAAAAAAAACTACTACACACATGCAAACAAACATATAATCAAACTGCAAGATGATTAACATGACTTTCCAGCCTGGAGATATATGAGTTGCTGGTTCTTGCGATCTCCTCACGGATCGTGGGAGTCTGTAGATCTCTGTGTAGGATTGAGTTCTTGAGGGAGCTCCAACAAGTCTATGTAGTAGTTTGGACTGAAACCTTTGAAGGATCTCAACGTTTGAGTTGGAGGCAGTGCCCAAAAGCTATATTCCATAAGTCCACACCGGTTTAAGTATGGATTTATAGAGTAATAACTTGTTTTTCAGGCCATACTGCGGGCTTGATTTTAAAAGAGGACGTTTTTAGGTCGAGCTGTTTTCTTTTCAATTTTATGTGGGGTGCCAAGTTAACCTTCTATCGAGAGTTAGACCAAGGTATTTCGCAGATGTGCTTTCTGGAATAGTGTCTCCATTGAGATATATCGGAGGACAGCTCTTGCGATTCATGGTAAAGGTTACATGAATGGACTTCTCTGTGTTCACGACGATGTTCCATCTTTTAAGCCATGGTTCCAGAATATTAATCTAGTTCTGCCAAATAGTTGAGGATGTCCCTGGATCGCTATCAGTAGTCAAAAAAGCAGTATCATCAGCATATATAGCAATCAAGAAACTTTCGTCACTTAAAATAGGTAGGTCAGCAGTGAAGAGCGTGTAGAGAATGGGTGCCAGTACACTACCCTGAGTTAGCCCATCTTCGATGGCCTTAATGTCCGATTCTTTATCTAATTTTATAAAGGTATATGGATAGAATATATAAAAATATTCAAATTAACCTTTATCCAATAATTTTTGTTTAGTATATGGTTAGATAACGGAGATATTTTGGAGATAGATTATATAAAAAAAAAATAATCTTTTTTTGCGGTTTCGAATCCAAAACTGCAAGCGCCTCTGAAACTGAATACTATTCAGTAATAACAAATTCTAACTCGTGACAATTGAGGTTTTATAAATAATAAAAAAAAAATTGCGGTTAATGGTGCTATTGATATAGTGTCTTTGTATACTGACACTAAGTGTTGTGGTTAACAGTTGAAATATTTATGATGTTTAAATTTTAAAAGTAACAAGAAATATTTTATTATAGCATTTGTTTTGTTGATCTTTTCCGCTTCAATTCATATCAGCATCAATGCTTGTACATTAACCACTACCCTAGATGGTTTTTCGTATTTTTTGTCTCGTACACTAATGTCTTTCGTAGCGAATCGACTACGGAAATTTTAAAATATTTACCGTTTGCTCCTTTTGTGTTTTATTTTCTTATTTATTTTATCTTCTATGTAGGTATATAAAAAATCTGTTGTGTCAGGCAAAAACTCGAGAATGGCTCGACCGAGTTGATTAATTTTTTCTTTTTTTTTTTTTTGCGCCCTTTATCGAAAATTCGGAAAAATCCACGAGGAAATTCGGAATTGGTGAATCAAATAATTGCCTCTAAAGCTTAGCGCCATGTTTTAAAATATTTCTTCTATAAAATTTTTCGATACAAATTGTCAACTATACGACAACATGACCAAATTCGAAATATTTGCTCTAAGTGGAGTGGCTGATAGTACCTTGGTTTAAAAGCGACCGATTTTAAGTCAGCCATAAATTGCAGAGCCTTAGCTACATATGTCGGGCACGACTGAGTAGAATTTGTTCCCATTGAAATATTCAGCACATTTCCGTTAATTAACATTATGTAAAGCTCAAAGTTGATGGTATATTTATTTTTTGTTGACATGTTCGTATACCAACGATAGTAAACTTTGAATTTGCAGGTCCAAAGTTACTATCTCTTTTAATATATGAGGCGTACTTTCTTTTGTAAATTCTGTTTTAAGAGGTCTAAAAAATATAACTGACTGGGGAGAGCGGTTCATCCAAATAAATTGGCCTAATGAATCAATTGATTTCAATGGGATTAATGATGTGATAAACAGAGACTGATCCAATGTATCTGACGTATTCAAATCTCTATCTATTTAAAAATTTTATTCTACAGACTTTACCCGGACATAGCCATAGCTGGCAATATATTTCATTTAAAAAATATATGTATATTTATTGAAAACATTTAAAAAATTTTGCAGGGGAACATAAGCCACTGATTCAGTAATAGATATTTCTACATTTGTCTTTCGCAGCAACCACTTTTTTATAGTTCAAGTAGATATCGCAATTTTGTAGTTTATTTTGTAGTCTTATATTATATTGCCCTTTTGTTGAGCTAATATCCATTAAAAAATCTATGCCTTCCTCTGGAGTAAAAGGTATAGGTTCAGTCTTTCGTTTTTGACCCTCCGGAAAACCACGTTTTTCAAATTAGCTTTCTTCGCAGACACAGCTGGTGCAAGCACAAGCAGAGATTTGTTTTTGTTGTATTTAGCTGAAACCTTGGCAACTAATTTTTGTTCAAGGCGCCAGCTCCCGTCATCATAGCCTAGTCGAGGGCGTCCGCTACCTTTACAAGATTCCTTAACAAAATCACTCGCTTCTAATTTTATTTGCATACACAATGCAAGTAATTTTTTACGATGTGCTCTGAAACTTACAACTATTCTATTGCATTTGCTCAAATAAACATTTATATATGCGACAACATTTTTAATTTGCTTTTTTATTGCATCCTGTTTATATATTTACTTATTTTTTGGAGCACCCAATCAGCAAGCGAGACAGTTTTGCGATCATTTGCAACCCAAAAGTCAAACATTTCAGCACGACAGAACTTTATAAATATCGTCGAATTATGTACACATTGAGAAATATACTTAAGCAGTACGAGACACAACTACTTTGAGGTTTGACTTGACAGAAGCATCACTGTACAAAAACGCATCAAAGTTAAGACAAATCACATAAAACATGTACTGCTTGATAAAACTTATATTCAGCATACCATTAAATTTATTTTCCATATTCACTTGCTTTTTTTACAAAGTATATTTTTGAAAACACTATTTAAAACTTCAACGTATTGGCGTTCTAAACAGAGTCGAAGTTTGCAGTACATTATCAGCTAACCTCCAGGGTTGCAGAAATATACTGGAATGTATTTAAAATTGGGCCATTATGAATTTCAACTGCCCAAATGTATTCTCTATAAAGAAAAATTATTTATTTTGCTAAGCCAAAAAATTTGGAATTGGCAGAAGTGTGCACTGCTTAATAATTTTTGTTTTTGTAGAACTACAAGGCAGTCAGCAAAATGATTCTGATTCATTTGCAGAGATTTTTCAGATTTTTTTTCCTTGTAACGTAAAATTGTTTATTACTTTCTAAAACAAACCTATTTTCAAAAGTTTAAGTTTCATTGGTTAGCGCTAAGAGTAAAGTTTAAACAGTTTATGTTATCAAAAAGTATGATTGTTTTTGAAGGCTAAGAAGAATGAAGAATTCCAAAAAAGTAACAAAATTGAGGCTTCTGTCTTTTTACAAGAATCGTATCACTAGGAGGGCACCTCCCATACAAACCCACCCATTAAAATTCAGGTTCTTATTATAAATTTTTTTCTTGTTTTTGTACTATCGAATTGAAATTTTGAAACGATGCATGCAAGACTCTAGGGTACCGAACCCTATAAAGGAACCCAGTTTTTATTTTTTGTTATTTAAAGGGCACAATTCGTGCTCACAGCAAACGCTATTTTTGCATTTCGCACAAGATTACTTTGTCATTCTAAGCTTAAACGGTGGACAAAATGCAGATACATACATATTTATATATTTTTTTCGAATCGAATTGAAAATTGCTTAAATCGATTCCCGTCTATGTTTTACGAGTACAAACATCAGCCTGAACTAATAATACAGTAAGAAGTGAAAAAAAAAGTATAACAAGAATACAAACAATAAATTAATATTCTGTATATTCATTTTACGCAGAGGCTATCTTAATGAAGACATTCATGCATAATCAAGAGGGAGAAATACTCGCTACAAAGATGAGTACGGTGGCGATAATAATAATAAAATATAAAACTAAGGTCACCTAAGTTGGATGGATCCGACTATCGGATACACTGTACGCTATATTATGTATATTTTATATATATATATATTTTTTTTTTCGTCTGTCCTCTGTCATCAAAAATTGTGTCGTTCTATCGGGGCTACAGCAACAAATACTAAAACTAACACATATTTAAAAATTTAAAAGTGTCCCCATATAAGAAACATATGGGTTTGTATGGGTGATATACGATCCAATAAACATACGATCTCGAAAGAAAAAATGAGAAAATGACACACTGATATTGTCAAAATTTTAGTCTGATCGAACCACTATGGAAGGTACCCCATACAAAACCATTATTAAAATTCAGGTTCATATTCGAAAAACTTATTTGCTTTTTCACTATTGAACTGAAATTTAGACACTAGAAATTTTTGACATAGGCGCGGTACATTTATTGGGATCAGCCAAATCGGACAACTAGAGGGGGTACCTCCCATACAAACCCCAATCTGGTATGGATCTCTCCGTGTACGAGTCTGACTCGCACTTGGCCGATTTATTTTAATTTTTTAATTTACATATATATTTTTTTTATCAAAATGTTTTTTAATTATTGTATTGTAGGTGAACATTAATAGCGGAAGCCACCTTCTAACATTGATGTGATTTAGTAATCAGTGATGCGCACGTCAGATGCGTATATGATAGTAAGAATTTTATTGAAGTTTGTTTTCATGCTCTCCTTCTGAGGACATCATTACGGTGTAATCTATGTATATATATATTTTAGATAAATTTCATACGTTTAGAAATTAGTAATCACCTACAAGAAACTCGAATTGCCCTTATCCAGCTTTTCATTTCCTATTCCTCATCATTTTCGAGTTACATATATTTCAACGAACTTAATATGCCCTTTTTGTCCATATAAAATAGATACAGCATATAAAAACCGGTATAATTAGACAAGAACAGGTACGTTTGCAGTTGGCATCGGAATGTATCCGTGTGAGTGAGAATCTATAAATTCGTTATTGTATTTTTAAATTTAAATTGCTCAAGAGAGAGAAAAAGAGAGTTCTCTTAAGATCTCTCCTAACTATACGAAAACGTGCTGATGCTCTTACCGATCGTTTCGCGACCTTATACTATGAAATGAATGAATACGTGTCGAAAAGCATAAGAACATGACATTATTATAATGTAATGTGGATTGGATGATGTGGGGATCGCATCGAACTGATAGTTTGAGAGTTGTCATTTACATTTCTCATAATTTGAACTTTCTGCGTATTGGGATTTTTAGAAATTTTTAAGCTAAATTGAGTTGTCCCAAAATTAGTAATAATTTTTTTCGTAGCAATTTTTAGCTTTGTAGATTTTTCAAGAGGCGCCCGGACAGACAGATAGAGACATACATTCATGTACATATACATTCTTCTCTTTACGATGCGAGTAAGGGGTCTAGGGGTCGCTTTCTTCTTTCTCAACCGAATCTATTTTTCCTTTGCACTTTTTCGAACAGAACGCAAAACAAAATCATCCAAATTGGTCGAGCCGTTCTCAAGTGATGTTCAACCAGCATGAACATGTTTCAGATACAAATCGGCACGGGTTCCCAGTAACAGAATGAGCTGAAATTTTTACTGGGAGTATATCAAATATAATTAGCCTATGCCGAAGTTAATATACTCTTCACGCATCCCCTAGAAAATGTTTTTGCCTGCACCCTGTGATAGAGCATTCAGAAATATTTGGTTATTGGTTTGACATATGTTTAGGGTATAGTCATATAGCATTTCAAAATTGACACTGAAATATTTGTATGGGAGCTTTACGTTCCAGTAACCCAAGGGTTGTTCTTGTTCATGTTCTTATTAGAAAAACTTTTTCGTTTTTTATGTTATCGAACATATTGAACAGTATAAGTGTCTGAACCATATTCAACAGCCGTGTAGATTTCAAGACCCTAGGATTAGTGGATCGTAAAGCTCCCATACAAATATTTCGGTTTCAGTGTTGCAATGCTGTATGTGTACTGACTGTATCCTAAACATGAGTCAAATCAATAAACAAATATTTCTGAATGCTCTATCACAGAGTGTAGGCAAAAACGTATTCTAGGGGGTGCGTGAAGAGTATATCAACTTCGGCATAGGCGAAGTTAAACTTCTTTTTACTTGTTTTTTTTTCAGTCCTTCTTTTTGCTTTGCAGCGCTACTAGCCGTTCACCGGCTTGAGTATCATTAAATTTATTTAACAAGCCACAGCCTCACAAAATGCTTTTCAATTGCGCCTATACTAAGTCTCAAAAGATGTGTAAATTTTGAAACAAGTTTTATGTTTGGTGTTCTCTTAGAGGAGGAGTTAAATGTAATTCAACAAAATGGCGTCGCTAGTAGATTTGCACAGAGAATCTGGCAACTCGAAACATTGAGTACTGTACAATTAAGAATTGTCTAATGCATTGACAATAAGACCAACTTCCAAAATCTTTGGAGATTACAGACCACTTAAAAATTAAAATATTTATATTTCAAATAATGTGTTTTTCCAAAATCAGTTTACTGAAGTAGAGGTTCTTAATAGGTCTAAGAGATAGACTTGGCTAATTCGGTCTCATCAAGTTGAGATACAATACTTATATAATATACGAATAATATTACAAAAACTTGTATTAATTTAAAAAAATAGTTATTTTATTATACTAATCTTCGATGTTCTTCAATAAACCGTTTCAATAGTTAAAGTGTAATTTTATCGCCATTTTCTTGTACCATTTTTCTGTATTCACTAAGCATACATAGGCATAAACGGCTCTCTAGCTTAGTTGACCTTTGCCACTTTTTCGCTAAACGCAGTGTAGAGAAGGACCTCTGTATGTGACTTATTGTACAAGGCTGTTGGTTTTTTGTTACAAGAAATAATATTTCCGCTTTCATTAACACTTCCGTAAGGTCCAGTTCTCCAAGGTTTTTTTTTTTATTTGTTATATCCTTCCATAGTTTAAACCATAACTCGGCTTCATTATCGAAGAATTCTAAATGGTAGTATTGGCAATAATTTTTTGATTTCTCTTTAAATTCAAACAATGACATATGTACATAGTAGCGTTAACCGGCGTGCGTTGCTACACCCCCTATGCATTAATTGGGTGTTTCTTATAAAAAGCTTTGTTGTAAATTGTGTAATTAATAATTTACAATATATTTTAATATTCTATTATAAGAATCATTTGTTCTTTAAAAAAAATCGGTTCAGTATATTTTGCATTAAATAAAAAAAAAAAATTTAAAAATGGCATAAAACTATCTATATCTGGACAACAGGCTACCTACCGATTCCAAATGTAGCAAAAAACCTGACTGTAACTATACGAGTACAACAAAAAAAAACAAAATCATCAAAATTGGTCCAGCTGTTCTCGAGTTTTGCGGGGTCATACCTTTTTTTTAGTGCATTTTTATATATATATAGATGATCACCCGTAAGATGAGAGTGAAGTGGTTCAGGTGGAGGGAGAATTTCTTCTAATTTGACTTTTCCTTGTAAGCAACACATGCCTTTCGATTCGTCCTTGAATTTCAATGCCAAGCAATGTTCACACACTACTGACATAGTACCTATTGATAGTATAGATCGTCCTTGTTAGAAATCGAAGGATCGTAATTCATGGCAGAATTTTCTTTATTTACCCATGAATTAGTAACTCGTGCTGATGATTCTCTCTCTCTCTCAGCCTCTCTTGCTGAACTACTCTTTTGGCATTCACTGTACAACGACCTATGTTCAACGACGACGTCTTCCAGACATGACTTTATAATTTCTTGATAGTAATAATCAGACTTAAATAAAAAAATCTAAAATCACATTTGAAGAAACTTTGCTGTAAACAATTAGAATCTGGAATATTGTAGTGACAGTAAATGCTTTTTCCATGAATTATAACACTATGCCAACTACATTAATTTTAAAGATAGGCATATAGGTATATGTATAGTGAAAATAACAGTATTTCTCCACTATTTAATGGATGTTATTATAAATATAAACCTTCCTCTTCAATCACTCTATCTATTAAAAAAAACCGCATCAAAATACGTTGCGTAGTTTTAAAGATTTAAGCGAATATATATAATGTATATATAATATATATA